>CABFOQ010019805.1:13143-69248 GCA_900660455.1 Gephyroberyx darwinii
CTGTATGAAAATCCGTTGCTATAAAATAACACATAGCAATGACTCATTCCCTTGCCCTGCAGATTGCTCAAATTAGGTTGTGTGAATTTCTGTGTCATAATTCACCAATGGTAAAAAAAAAAGAATTAAAGAATTAAAGAATTAAAGAATGAAGAAAGAATGTTCTGCACATATTCAGCTATTGAATTTCCCCCCCTCTTTGGCCTTGTTTGCGGCATAAGGGAGTGGCCTCTGGCCAGCCTCTCCCCACTGACCTGTCTTGACAGGAGGCCATTTTGTTTCTCTTGGTATCTGTCAAGTTCTTCTATTTTTTGCGCGTCACGGTTTCTCCCTCTGTGTGCTGTGACATGGTGGTCCTTGCATGTTCACTGAAGCACAAAATTCTGTCGTTACAGACAGCAGGACTCTGGTACACTACCTGGCATTTGACAGCCTCTCACATTGTCTCTGCATTTGATGACAGTGCTTTCAGTGCCAGCCACTGGTTTTGGTATTTCACCACACTCACAGATTTTGTGACTTTTGTGCCTCGCGGTGGAACCCCCGCAGGAAAACTGTCAAGCGAAGAGTTCGTAAAGTGAGACTAGCAATCCCCCCGTCGCCGCTGGGACGGGCCGTGCCACCGAAAAAGAAAAGGTGGATAATCACATGCCCGTGCACTGTAAATATTGCTTGAATCCGATAGCGCTACACAGCCTGTATTTTGGGGAGTGTGATTTGTGTGTTTGCATTCAGTCTCTCCACACCCACACCCTTTGTTTTCAGCATGTGGGGGCAGCGCCTCTCCAAGCTCTGGCACATTGGAGTTCCAGTATACTCCAGGAACAGCACTGGTGATGAGTCAGTGGGCCAGGGGGATTCACCCACCGTCCTGTCATGGCACAGTTTCCAATTACTTGCCCCCAACCGATCTCTCGCAAAGCTTTGTTTTACTAGTACCACTCCCTGGAACATCGCTCAATTACACCAAACTTGTCAGTGGAAGGGCTCCTTAGGAAAGCAAGCTCACTTTCCCTTTCTCTTCCTCTCTTTCTCTGCCTCATTCCCACCATCTTCCCCTCTTCCTCCACTGCCTGTGTGTCATCCTTCTGTTCTAATGAGAGGCAGGGATCAGCAAGGCAGGCCCCGGGAGTTTGACAGAGCTACCTGTTGTGGCTCCACAGACACTCTCTCTCTCTCTTTCCCCCCTAAACACCAGAGCTGTCGACTCCTGGCAGTTTGATTCTAAACTGTTCCCCCATGTCGGGAGAAGCCGCCGTGACAGAGAATAAAACGAGCGAGATTGTAGTGAAAAAATGTGAAGATGGGCTTCCTCTCTACATGCTGTGTGGAAGGCCAGTGTGTTCCTTTTTTTATTCAGTTTTGGAGGGATTCTTTGTATTTTGTTGTCGGTTCTTACCTGTGTAACATAAAAGTCTTACCCGATGCATTCTGAAACAAAGACCAAATAAACCGTGGTGTTATGTGATGTTTAATGGCTGCCTGCAACATGAGCATCGGAAAAAAAAAAAGTTCTTTTCTGGATCAGGCTTGTGTGAAATTCAGAAATGTCACCACTAGCGAGGGTCCCTAAAGTAGCATGAAATGCAAACATAAGATGACTCCCACCTCCAACCGCCAACACTCGACACTTATCCACTCGCACATCATGGAGACGGCGTACCACAGCAATCAGTGCTCCACTCTGACCCTCTGTAAAATGTAACACACTTATTGTGCTTTAAGTCGTCCAGGTTTGGCCGAGATTATACTATAATTAAATATCAACTAGTCCAGCTACTGTTATATTGCAAACTTTTTTTAAGATGTTGAGTTGAAGTGTGTTTAAAGAGGTTCAGAGCCTGACAAACGGTTACCATGGCAGCCATGTAATGAGTGGCAGCAGCAGCCTTTGGACCACCACCAGTGTGGGGGTAGTATTTTTCTGGGTATTTATTGTAGTAACTCTACAGGTCAAGATAATGGAACCTAGACACAAATAATCATAAGTTTATAAAATTGTTTGTACAGCCGATACACATGCAATTATATAGTACAGGTGATATAAATCATTTAAAGTGTTCACAACCTATAGCATTTCTATCATGAATGTACACTAATGTGAAAACTTGAAACACAGTGGTTTCTTCATCTGAAGTTTTCAGATGCAGGTTGTGTTCCTGGACAAAAATAACTTAGAATGAGCAGCACTGACTGACACTGTAAATGGTGGCATAGCAACTGCACCGTTTTACCCACTTGATAATGACAAAGATTGACCAGATCATTGAAAATAATGTTTCGTACCCTTAGTGTCGGCTTCCGACGGTGACGCTGGGAACCACAAATGGTTTCTTTCAACTCAAATGTTCTCAATTTTATTTCTAAAGGATCAAAATAAAAGCTTAATTAATTTAACCTCATATTAATTTACATTGACCATAATATGTTGTGTAGCCATTTTTGTCCTTTGAGAGATTTGGTGTACCTTCCATAGTGCTTTTCTGTTGCATTACAGTATGTCACTGCGATTCCCAGAAACTGGAGAACACAAAATGGAGAGAGAAACAGAGAGGAAGGAGAGAGAGAGAGAGAGAGAGAGAGAGAGAGAGAGAGAGAGAGAGAGACTTCTCAAGCATTCATTGTTCAGCACACACACCGCTGTCAAGTAGGTCAATGCGACAGGCTTGACTGATTTCTATTCTGTTGTGTCTTTTTGTTCAGCCTCTGACTGAATAGGTGTCATAGTAGATTCACCTGTTTGATAAAGATTACAGAAATACAGAATGAACTGCATGCCTGATCCTGTGTGGGAAGACCTTTGTTGGGCCAAAGCAATAGATTATATTATTACCTCAATAAGAGAAAGGAGTGCTCAGTTCCACGCCATCAAGATCCCAAAACTCTGGACACCAAGAAGAAGATCTGAAGTTCATCAAGCTCCATTGGATATATGATGATCTTTAAGCTTGGATGTTTTCTTTGGGGGGAGGGGGCAAATAACCTCCACGGGGACCAGTTGAGCTATTCTTACTTTAAAGTCAGCATCTTTCCTCACAATTGTGCAAAACGAACATAATGACTTGTACCCTCCGCTTCATGGCCTCTCTCCCCGCACACTCGGCTGCTTCAAAAAGACCACATCAGACTCATAATAGACCTCATTAGATTTGTATTGAACAAGCTCTGAGCCGGTATAACTTAGCCTCACTGTTAGTTGCACTTTGCCTATGTGTATGTTCCATTGGAGAATTAAAGATTAATTGCTAGTTTCCCCCAGTTTAAAGCATTGATTAATTACAGTGAGACATATTGGTAAATCCAGATGATTAATGCTGTAAGATGTGCCCCTTTAGATAGTTATTGATTTTGATTTGCTCAAAAATCCCTGTCTTCTCTTCCCAGGAGGGCAGAGTACTCCTCTAAGAAGCCTTTTTAGTCACCTAAAAAGGTACCAGCCATCTCTGGATCATGTTTTGTTCAACAAATTGCAAAATATGAGTGTTGTGAATTAAGACTCATTTAATTGGGCAGCAAATGGTTGCAGTGATGCGGTTACCAATGGCAACAAAAGATGAAATACTATACACAAAGAAGCCTTTATTTTAAGTCAGGCATTACCTAGGCAAAATAACATTAAATCTAGCCTAAGTGACTGTGACCTTTTTGATACCAATTAGCCTTCCTTCTTTTTGCTCAATCCTGATATTGGCTTTAGTTTCTGTCTTTAGTTTCTACAACGTTTCTGTTTCGAGAGATGAAGCAGGTCCTCCTTACTCTATTTGGGGCACATCTTTCTAGCTTCGACTCAACTTTGTTTTTTCTTACTGCCCATGAATGTTACACAGTGTAGCAAAGGCAAAGAAGAAGACAATTGTCTTGTCTTGGTTGTCACATTTTTGGTGTTCAATCTCAGTCAGTCTCTCAGTCTCAGTCACAACAAATCAGAAAGACTGATGCATTTTGTCTGTTGGAGACAGTGGGGTCTTTGTTATTAGTACGCCACCGGGAGGTAGGCTTCCAAACACGGGATTATGCCCATTGTGATCTGCCTAAGCGCACCGTATTAGCCATATTCTCATGGAATCTCATGAAAGCCACTTTGAAACGTAGGATGCTTCTGATATGCTTGTGTCAGGGGAAAAGGCGCCATTTCTGGCAGCATGTGATCTCAGATTCAATTATGGATCCATTTTAAATGAGATATCTTTGCAGTAAAAATCCCAGATTGTAGCGCTTTGAAATGGAAAAGAAGTAATTCACGAGACCTATGTGTGATCTGCAAAAGAGAGTTGTATCAAACGAATTTGCAATGGCAGTCTCTGTAGAATAGTCATTCTTTTTTACAGCAGGTATATTTAACTTTGCATGAGAATAGGGGATAGATGGAAGAGCATACATAAGACTGCGTCGATGGGAAATTACAAATACACAGCTGCTCACTGTATCCCAAAGTGTAAAATCACAGAAATAGCTTGTTTTTGGAGACCTTGGCATTTGGCTTAGCATAGCTGAGGTTGGCTGAGTAGTTAAGACTCGCTTAAACATCTTCTTTCTTCTCTGTCTTCCTTTTTTGATTTATTCCATGCTTTTTCCACTTTGGTGGTTGAATATAATTCTGCAACAGCAACTCTTTTAAAGTGGCTCTGCTACAACAAAAAAAACTTCTTATTCCCAGGTTTTGACTTATCTGCAAGTTTCAAGTGGATGTCTGCAACCTTGCGGACATCCACCATGCCAAACCTGGTGAACTCAATCAATAGGGCTAAGATGAACCATTGGTTGCAGGTCACGTAAGCTATGTTGGGGGAATGTTTGTCTCTCTGATTGAACTGTCCCCTGGGACTACGTTAATTGAGCTCCCTGTGATCACACGCAGGCCCATATGATCAGCATCTGCAACCCTTGAAATGGTGGCTGAGAATATCCACTCCCCTAGCTGTTCCATTTTGAGAAAATCAAGATAGATTTTTTGCTCCTTCTTCCACATTGTGATTGACAGCTGAAGGTCTCCTGCTCTCTACACCTGCCTCTCTTCACACACATTAACATTATGATGAATCATAGAATTTTTTTTTTTTTGAATTGGAGTGTTGGTTGATGGTTTGAAGCTGTCCATAAAGCATACAAATGCTATTTTGAAAAAAAGTTATGTTATGATTTTTATGGTGTGATTTTTGTTTTTGCGCCAAAAACATCATCATTAAATCATTAACTTCCCCATAGTGAAGTGTATGGCAAACATGTTTTTCTGTTACAACCAGCAAGGGATATGTCAGCTGTATCATGTAAAATATATAAAGCATAACCGCCTGAACAGAAAGATACATTTGTACAGATTTACAACAACAACACCATTTAGTACAGACGATCATTTAACACGGAGAGATACAGATTTGGGGTCTTTAGGGCAAAGTGGGTGGGGCTAAACTGAGAGCTTTATACATGTAGGAGAGTGAGATCAGCCTTTCTTTCAGTTACTTTGCGTTAAATATTTACTGATTTACAGATTGGGAATGAAGTTATGTGGACATAGTATTCCATACAGGGCCTTGGACCAAAGTACTTATAAATGAGTGAGCAAGTCCTCTTTGTCCTCTATGAATGCAATCATATCAAAATAAATCCCTTTGCAATAATGAATGAGATACAAGCTCCATTCATCTTCCTGGTAAAGCTGGGCTGTCTAATTTGTTCAAATATTTCTTTGGGTGGAAGCAATTTACTGTAGTGCTGCACTAATATGACACTGCAGAGCTGAATCATACCTCAAATGGTGAACCAAAATAGGATCCAAACATGTTTCTCTTTAGTTAAATTCATCAGGGCAGAGAAGCCATTATCTCAGCAAACTGCCACGGGTGAATAATTAATCATCCCATCACTCGTTTGTTTGACCCGAATGTACAACATTTATCCCTCGCTCTTTGCCTCCTAATGAAATCCTCTCTTTAATTTGAGAAAAATGTTGCCTCTTCAAGTTCAGACTTAAATCTTGATGCGGCTAATGCATAATAAATTGCATTTATATGGCACTTTTGAAATACAAGGTCAGGAACACCTTGAGACATGTACCAAGCAGCCATTTTGATTTCTAGTATTTCACCACGTGAGACAATTGCATTGTGTCTTACATGCGTGCACGTCCGTCAGCATTTAACAGCTTACTGGTAAAAGCTGTTTCAGGCAGCTTCAGAGGCTTCAGTGTTCGGCTGGTCCCGCTGTAGTGGTGAAATGACAGTCCTGCCAATCTCCACATCACCTCTCATGTGACACTGGAAATTTGGCTTACCAGACTGCCACATTGCCCGGCGTGAAAAGGAAGTTTTATTCTGCACTTACTTCAGAAACACACACACAATACATGTAACCAGCAGGGCCAGGGTCAGCTGTTTGTAGTTCCTATGGAAGATACTCGCTGTCACATGAAATGATACTGATGCTGGGATCGAGGTATAGCGCCCTCTGTGGAACTACTTTACTTTGCTACTGGCTTTGTTCATTTCCCTGCATTGTTGTTGTTTTTTTTTTACTGTAATTGATTAGTTGATGTAATGATACAAGGACTGACTGTACTGTATTTGACCGGGAAACATAGATTGTAAATTGAACTGTAGTTTCACTAAGGTTACCTAGAAGTTGCAATGAAATGTCTTTGTCAGGATTGTACTTGTATTTAGTGGATCATAGGTTGGGGCCTGCAGTTTGACCTCTGTGACCTCTTTTAATTGCGTCCTTTAAATTGCCCGATGTCAAATAAATAAAGTTGAATTTAATTGAATTTTGTGATTATTATCTATTATGTCATCTATTAGACACCATGTGCTAAAGTGTTATAGTCGCATTGTAATAAGCATGCATCAGAGCAAACTCAATAAAACCTGGACACACAGAGGAAAAACTGCTCCCAATCTTCTCATGGCATTACGGTAAGCTGATGAAAGATCTTATTTGCAAAAAGTCAGCACATTCCTTTAACACGTGTTAAGACTTACTACAGAGGCAGAAGGCAGAGACCATTGGTATTCAATCAGAAAAGAGTTCACAAACTCCCTCTTCTTCCCAGACATTTGGATTTAAAGGGGAGCCTAAGATCAAATCACACTTAAGAGACAAAATGGCGAGTAGTCTAGAACTGCTGTTTAATGATGCCCTTTGTTTGTTGCCTGGGAAATTCACTTTCTAATCTCCTGAACCCTGTGAAGGCTTGCCAGGGAGTGGTGCCACATAAAACCCCTTGATTTCTTATTTTATCTGTGGACAACCAAATCGATCGTCGTCTCCCCTGCACCTGCTCCCCCTCGCCTGCACCCCAAAGAGACAGGCCCATGCTGTCCATTCCGCTCTCCAATCAGACTATTTAGGCCAGGCTATTTCAGTAGAGAATGAAGCTCTAGGTGGACAAGCGGGCCTCAATGTCTCCTAGAGACAGGGGTGTGTAAAAAAGCATTGAAATTTCCCAGGATCTTGACACATCTAATTGAGATTTCATGCCCTATTTTCTCTGAGATCCAAAACCTTGCTCTGTTCTACCGCAAGCAGTATTTCCCCAAGGATCTAGATGAAAGAAATTGTTTTCAGGTTTTATTTGGTTTTTGTTGCTTTAAGGACTTTTTTTTATCACACCAGAGCAGCTTTTCAATAAAAGTGCCTCTTTTGTTCAGTAGACAAAGTGACTGCACTTGATTTGGTTTGTCTGAAAGGTAGTGAAAAATGAATTCCAATCAACTTTCTGTATCTTTCATCAGAATAATTCATTTGACGGCATGCACAGATTTGTCATGATTGTTGCAAAAACACTGCTATAGTATTCACAACTGCTCTCATCCTCATTCATCCTCATTTACCTGACCACCAAAGGAAGCTTTCAAAGATTATAGGTCCTCAATCATCATGTTTGACAAAGACACGCTGAGATGATGTGATGGAAAAAACCACCACGGCAGTTATTGTTAATGTATGGAAATGTCGCACTCAGTCCTCTTGCCCTTGAATTTCCATCACATTCAACTCCTAGGCAAGGTCTAAATAATCACATCCAGCGCCGAAAACCATATCTGCTCTACAGTACTGTATCTTTTATTTTTAAGCAGAAGGAATTCACAAAGCAAAAGCCAGAATTTAATAGCAAAGAAACCCTACTTTACACTTTGGGCTTTGGGTTATGTGAGGCAATATGAACTTATACTCCAAAGAATGATTCTTTTTCAGTGAAGCCCATTGTCCTTGTTAAGTCCTGTATCAAACTGTCTAGTTGTATTGCAATTATGTCACAAAGGCCTTTTTGTCTCTATGGTCCCTGTGCTCTTGCTATGACATCACTCAGTCTTGCATTACACAGCCCTAATGGTCACAGCGGGAGTGCCGCTTTCCAGCAGGACCGATATTGCATGCTCTACAATCAGTGACATCATACACAACCATCACCCCCAACTACCCTGGGAAATCTGCAAAGGGATTGTGATCTCACACCCCTAAGGCCTTCATACTTTCTTGTTTAAAGCAGGTGAAATGACAGCATTAGGATAAAAGGAGCCGTGTATTAAGAGATTAAGTGATCTTGCTTGTCAGGGTTTGAGCAGTGATTTTTTTGTTTTTTTACTTTGATAAAATATCCCAATATTTAGTCTAGTTATTTTACGTTCTTTGATAATGCAGTCCTTACCTTGAATGATTTTTTTTTTTTGCATACAGATGTGAGTAGTCCATAAAGCTGTCTAAATCATGAGGCAGGGCTGCAACAGAGAAGAGCATCCCATTCCCTCTAATTGAAATGCCGTAGGTTTGCCCCATTTACCCAGACTTATATTATTATTTTGGGGTTGGATATCATCACTGGCAGCAAATCTCCATGCACAGGAAGTGGCAAATAAAAACGTAAGAGTGAAATACAACATTAAGCTTAACATACAGGCTAGATGTACTGATGATGAAAGTGCAGAGGTGCACATGAGTACAAGGACATTTGACTATATAAATGTACTTTTTACTTTTACATTACAACGCTTCCATGTGTTTACTAACATTTTGTAGATTGCAAGGTATTTTAAAGCAGAGTAATTCTATCTAGGCATATGTACTTTTACCTAAGTAAGTTTTTAAGTGTAACATTTTGTGAACCCCCCAGACTAACTGACGTTTTCGTCTGTTGACAGAGAAGCTGTCACTGGCTGTGGGCAGCACTTAGTAAACGCACTTCATATACACACTTGCATATACTAACAGTCCCGCCATTGTAAGTTAGTGAGTGCACGTAATGCAATGTCTTACCGGTCTGACCATTACATTTCCCCCCCCAATTCCCCACAGTTAAATACTACTGACACGGGTACCAGTACAATCATTCCATCTTTATTTTACTTATAATGTGTTACAAGTGCCGTGATCGGAATTGGGTGTCTATCATTCTCCTCTTCTGGTGTAGTCGAGGGGTTTCCGCTGGGTCCTTAAGCGAGCCGTTTTATCTTGGCTATATTGTGCCATTTCCCGCTTCACGCATGCGCGCTCTTTTGGAACGCGCCAGTATTTATTATTTGTGGTAATGAATTGTATTTTTTGATGTCTATGCAGGTCTTTCAGCTGTGGATTTGATAATATCATAGGTAGAATACTGTTATAGATATTATAACCTATGATATATATATATATATACAGCTCTGGAAAAAAAGAGACCACTCCAAATTATCAGTTTTTACTACTGACATGAGTTGTGCCTGTGTTGGAATTCAACAGACACTGGAATGGAATGGCTGCCATACATGTAGAGATGCTGATTTAAGACAAATTTGGAGTGGTCTCCAAGAGAGAGCTGTATATATATAGAATTTTATGGAGATAATTATTATTTTGATAGTTGGTACTTCTCCAGTCCTTCTCCTGGCAGATAGGGTCGGTTGTGCCCAGGAAAGTACTGCCATTGCTGCTCCTGTGAACATTGTGGATAGGTCCTTGTTTTGGTTTTGCTGTACATATATGTAATTAGTTTTCCTGTTTGGACGCTCATTTTTTGCACTTTGGTTTTTGGATTTTTGGGAGCACCAATAAATCACCTTGCACTATAAGTGCTATTTCATGACTGTGCCATTTGTTTTGGAGGGTTAAGATACGGCCCTTGGCTTACACTCCTTAACAGTCTGTAATGAGTTAATCTGAAATTAAATAAATAGAAGAGCATTTTAAAAATGCTTATTATCCCAAGAGGCCATTACAATAAGCCATGGTTCTAAGAAAACCTCATCCCAGTTCAAGAAAATCTACAATATCTCATTTCACTTTCCCACTCCACCGTACTTTCTGATCATAGAACCCTCAGCTATCATCACAGAAACAGGGGTTTAGTGGATGCATTTTTCAGCAATTATGCTTATTACCCTTTTCCTGCCTGTCGGGTAGTACATGTCGACATATTTTAACCCAGTCCCAGCGGGGAGCATTAGTAATCACCTGAATGCAACACTGAGGTCATTGTCACTGAGGAGGCTCCAATACAGGGCATGCTAATGTCTCAAAGGAACCACTATTGACATCTTAGGCCCTCTGCAAAAAACATTGGGGAGACAGAACGCCTGCATCTGAAAAAAGGCTGGCTTGTCAGGCTTGCGACTTGCTGGTGAGTGTTCACGGAGGGCAGGGAGGTCAAGAGCACTCAACCTTGACATTTAACAGCAGTGGGTGTGACTTACTGGATCAGTGATACAGATTATCAGGCAACAGAGAGAAGATGAGAGGATCCAAATGGCCTCAGGCCTTGGTGCTCCACATTACAGAGATGAATTCGGTTAATGACGCCACCATTGAGCTGCATTCTCTCCAGGGGATGTACTTGTACATATTTGTGGCCCAGAAATATGGATGGTGGCCTGACCCCGCGTCAAGTTTGGATGCTACCGCTTTCTCTCCATTAGAGTTATATTGCTTTACAATAAAGAGTCCCTTGATGAACCTCTTTTCCACCTTTTAGTTCATGGACAGTAAGAACAGCATGACAGATTGAGAGCTCCCAGCTGAGTTTGGGTTCCCATATCCAAAATCCCCTGTAAGTAACTTGAGCACTTGCATCATTGGCCTTAACCTAAGGCAAAAGAAGTATACTTTATTCTAAAGCAGGGGAATATGTGCAAGTTACTTAAATCTTGCTCTAGGTAAAGGTTTTTATGTCTTGGTACTATGTCTCAAAATAAGGTTGTTAAGTTCAGATAGACATAAAGGTAACATACAAATTCTGATGTAAATAAATGTGTAAACATTTGAAGATTTTCTCTTTTTTCTTTTTTTTAATGAAACATCTTCCTTTAAGGGAGACCACGCCCCATTCCCAAGCCAAGATGGGTGTGGTCAGGAAATTGTTTGCCACACCAACAGGTTCCATTGTGAATATGCTGAGTGATCTGTTGTTGTTAGCATGCTCATCTCTGTGAAGGGTATTTAGGCCTCCTAAACCTGCTAAATCACTTTTCAGTTGATTCAAGTGCAACATGTCTATATTATTGTTGCTATATTATTGTTTTTTATGTTACAAGTGTCGAAAGGATTTTCACAACTCAGCCAGAGAGTGCTTTCATTGTAACTAGCAAAGTCAAATATGCCATTTCTCCCACACTGTGTAGTGCATTGGTGTAGCCAAGATGGTTGTTTTTTTGCTGTTCATTGGTTGTGGTGTAGCTGGCCAAGAGCATGCAATGAAGGCCTGACAGTCAGATGAGGTTCCTGGACCAAAGCTACAGGAGTCTGGTAAGATTGTAATGATTGTTAGCTACTTGCTGGAATGGCTACCATGCAGGCTGGTACATTTTATACTCCAATGATCAATGAGTTTTGTATTTGTTCAAACACATGCCAACATTATTAACTTCTAGGCTGTGACACATTTTTTGCCTTGCCTCTGGGTTTTTATCTAACTTAATGCAACTTTGGCTTGTTTGCCATGGCACTTTAAGAAGTACCTAAAGTAGTAAAAGAGGTGATTTGTCAAGATGTGTAATCTAATGCAAGCGCATATGCTGCCATAGAATATCTTTTTAAAATGTATAA
The DNA here is from genome assembly GCA_900660455.1 of Gephyroberyx darwinii. Lineage (NCBI taxonomy): Eukaryota > Metazoa > Chordata > Actinopteri > Trachichthyiformes > Trachichthyidae > Gephyroberyx > Gephyroberyx darwinii. The sequence goes on from CABFOQ010019805.1 coordinate 25,153, forward strand.
TCCATATAACTTGGAACTGGGAACAACCTTTTATTCGGTGTAAATATGCTGCCTCCATATATTTTCCTGCTCAATTGTGTTGGTGGAAAGAATATGAAACAACTAACAGTACTGGCACCCTTACATTTACTATATATTACATATATTGACCCTTCTTTGTCTGTCTACCTACCCATGATGTCCATGGTCATTTAAGGGGTAATGCATGCACTTTGGACATTTGTACATGCTATTTAAATGCTAATGGTCTACTTGATTTCCCCAAACCAGAAACCATAGGACCAAGTTTTGGACATCATCTAAAGCCTGGAAATACTTAGAGAGTGAATGGAAGATTGATTTTGTGCAGTTTAAGAAGTTTTGAGTTTTAATATGAAAATTAGCTTAATTCTTCCATAGTCTGATCAGTTCGGAGACAGAAAATGTACACCTTATCCCCAGACAACCACCAAATGGATTTTCACTGGAGCTCTACCCCAACATTACATCCCAGGTTGAGGCAGACACTCTTTTCTCTTGGTTTTGGTAATGCATGACAGTTGTGTGTGTTCAATAGTACACACAAAGGATTCTTAAGGCATAATCACACCTGATCCTGAAATTCAATAGTACTTGCTTTTCCCTCTTTTTTCCCCCCAATGTTTTACCTATGCCCCACCACTTATAATTCTATTTTTTCTACAACTAGAGTGATGGCAAAATAAAACGACTGTCTACTGTAATTCACAGTTGAAAAAACTATGACTATTTAAAAACATTTTTTTCCCAATGTTTAATATATCCTCTGATGTACATATGCAATTCCACTGTAGTATGTAATTTGTTTTTAGACCATTTATATAGAGGCTATTGGTACGTTTGGAATTGGGTATGTTACAATCCTAATCAATAATTCAAATGACCTCTGATAATTAATTGAGCTTGGCAGTTATCATCAAAGGGCACTAAAGAATGGTTTTGCTGCGTCTATTTGCTCTTTATTGGCTGTGGTTGGGCCAAAGGTTAACATAACCTATTCTAAAACATTCTTCAGCTCCAGAAGTAAATGAAATCCAGGTGTGTGTGTGTGTTGTGAGGGGTGAGAAAGAAGAGAGAGAGAGAGAGAGCTGGACAGAGAAACAACTACATGCATCTGAGCCATGTCCTTCGCTAGAACAAAGCATCTTGGCAGAGCTTTGCTGGATTACAATTATGTTTCATTATCTCCCAAACACACCCAGGAGGCTCAGATTGGTTCTGATGGAAATTCAGCTGAGACAACAGGCTCAAAAGTAAAAAAAAATGTGTGTACTGGCTACCATAATTCTGCTTCCTGGGATTATTTTGGACCAGGAAAGCTCATAAGGAGCTATTGTAGACATCCATATAGTTCCTATAGTAGCAAACCAACTGAAAGATAAGAGGGACATTTTCTTTTTCGCCGAGTAATTTCATTTCTCTGGATTTAGATTTATGTCTCTTCTCATTTTGCTGTAGGCTTTCTCACAGTAGGCTTTTTGAATTAACAATCACTATGAATCCCCATCCACCTTAGGCATCTACTATTACCGTATGTGTTAACACTCTTTCCTCCTGACAGTATGGCTTTTCATTTTTAACCTTGCCAGCCTTCATTCAACTGTTACTCCACCCTCCAAAACGTCAACATAAATGCGCATGGGACTGAGCAGTGCTATAATTAATTCTGTTGGGCTTTCCAAGTGCGTTTCACTGTTGTACTTCACGTTCACATTGGCCAAATATTATAAGTTTTCTGTGCGTTCACATTGTGATTAAAATCTACATCGACCTACATTTTTTTCCCAAGCCCATGGGCTGAATATGTATTGAAGGCAGACAGTTGAATGTGATTGAATGCATGTAGGCTGCTTGATGAGTGCAGAGCTGCAACGAGGGAACTGTGTGCGCTGTCCGTGGTGCTGAAATGTTGTGCGGGATGTGGTTTCCTTTTTGCAGAGTGTTTGCAAACAAGGCAAACGCGCTTTGTTTTGGGGCAAAAAGCGTTCAGTGATTTCGGATACGCGGGCAGTGTTGAAATGGCGCAGATAAAGAAGGGGCATGATGTGGCAAAAACCCCAAAACGGTGATTACTAATGCGGCAGGCCTATTAAGATACCTTTAAAAGATGATATCGAGTTGTTTGGTGGTGTTTTTTTTTCCGTGCAGAATTATGATCTAACCTAAGATAGTTGAAGAGACGAGCGATTGCCCACACCTGAACGCAGCACGCACAGCTACAATCCCTTTGTATAGTTGCGGTTTGTTGGCCTCTCTTTGGAAAACGGTGACAGGTTGCAAAGATGTAGTGCAACACGCAATTCTCAGGAAAATCCACTACTATCACGCCATGGTGCTATTCCCGCCTGCCGCACTGTGCATGCCTCGGCGAGGCGGCGTTTGACTTCAAATTCCATATTTAGGAAAAATGCTTGGTCGTGTTTGAGTGACTCGAGTGAGGACGAATGGGATCTGTTGGTTTGGAAGGACGGTTAAGCCTGACGAGGACCGTGTTATAGCCAATTACATTGAAGGGCTTGCTGTGTGCATAGCGGTAGATGGAGCTACTCCGGGTATACTTCCGCGTCTAATGCGTGCTCATGTGTAGGTTGAATGGATGAAACGGAGAGAGCGGAGAGGTATAGCCTTGCTGTGATACGCCCCTATATATTTGCCGGCAGGACTATCTTCCTTTTAAAGACAACCTCCTCCTTGCATTCGTTTCCACTCAGTGATGTCGCGTATTTGTGTGGCGCACCTGTAAAGAGCGAGACAGGCAGAAGCCGGCTTTTTTAATTATTTGATTCCTTTTATTTCTTCTGTTATTTTTCCTTTTGTTTCATGCATTTGCTGAAAGGAACCCATTTCTGTATTTTGATTTAATAAATATTTCATTTCCTCATTTTATCTTGTTTGTGTTGGCTTTTATGTTTCGAAGTTTGAACTAAGAGAGAGCGGAATTCATCATTTTACAAGCTATTGGCCAGGTGTTTGATTCAGAGATTGTTTGCCTAAGGACGTCCGTAACTTTCATTTATAGAAACGGTAAGATATTTTACACATTTGCTCATTCATCTAAAACACTTTGAAATCGATATTTCAGAATATGCCAATTCCTTGAAGTAAGTGAGTAGAGCAGACCATGCATTCATTGTAGTCTTATCGTATTGCATGTCAACGCGATAGGAAAGTCAGTGTGAACGTTGCAGTTACATTCATTGTTCCACGGACTGATGGTTTTCAACTCTGAATTGGGATGCCTTGGCAAATGAAAGGGCCTACATGATGGGATAAGTAGGCTATCTCCCCTCATGCGCCCATTTTAAAATCTTCTAAGGTTACAATCATGGGCGAGCATATTTATTTCTCTAGTGTGCAGAAAAGGGCCTTGGCGTTGGAACGTGGGATCCGGCTTTGGTAGTTCGTCTTTTACCGCATCTAAAGGGCTGAAGTGAACATGTTTGCATGTTGCACATATTAGACTATTATTATTATTAGACGTACTCACTGCATATCTAGGCTTACAAATTATTTATTGTTGCAATAATCGCTGCGGCTAATTAACCCTGATTCAAAAATAGATTTTCAACATAGGTTAGTAGTCTTTTTTTCATCAAAATGAAAACTTGCATTTTATTTAGGCTACAAATAAACAAACGCGGGCAAATAACCCACTCTTACAACTGGGTTGGAAACATACTATGGTAAGGGCGACTTGATGGGTTTCACCGTAAAAACAGGTGTTTGAAGATTCATTCACAGGTTACTGTGCAACTCCTGGTGAATGACAAGCCAAGAAAAGATGTAAAAGTAGCCTACGCTATGTTAGGTATAATTAAGTTAGGTGCAGCCTGTGCGTTGCACTACCACTGATGCAATTGTTCGACTGCAGATCTGGCTAACTTTTTGCCAAACAGAAACGCTGGACATTGAGAAGCTTCCATTAACCAAGATATTACACCCACTGCACTGTAAGCCATATATCCTCATTACCTTAATATATTTTTATGTCCTATTGCTATACCATTTTCTGTGGTGTGTTTTTTACTTAGTGTAGCTGAATTAATATTGTTTTTTTTTAAGTTTTGCTGTCATACTTGTATTTCTAAAATTTATTATAGGATTAGTTATTTTTGTAATGAAAATGCATGTCCTCAGGTATAGATGCTAGACAGGCATAGTTCAAATACCTAGTATCTGGCAACCTCCGCTATGGATTTCCACATTACATCAGGGGTTTTCAAACTTTTTGCCCTTTGTTGTTAAATAGGATAAGACACCTTATTATATATATTAACTGTCTACAGTGGCGCGAGTGAAATCTACTATCATGCTTGTACATTAAATTAACTACCCATCATTTTGCCCCTCAAGAACCCCAGCTTTGGAAACCACTGCATTATGCTCAAACTACTTCATTGTGTTTTTTTTCCTTTGGCTTGAGGTTTCACTGCAAATGGCACTCAGATGTCAGGTACCATAAAAGATGTGTACACCTGCAACAAATCAATTAGTCAATAAAGGCTGCTTCCGGGTTGACAAACGGACCCTTCCAAGGTCTTCTCTGATTGGCTCAGGCTCTGATTAGTTTACTTAGGGTGGCCGCGTTCCCGCCACCGCCCCCCACTCTACTGCGCAAAGATTGCGACCCAGAGTTTGATATCTACGGACATTCATCAATAAATACCCGCAAACCGTATTCAACACCCTCAGGTAAGGTGTAATGTCACAAGGGATTATTGTAAATATATTAATTGCCAAAATATGTTCCAAAAAGTGAACAAACTGACATTGCACGCGGCAGGCTAATCCAAATTTATGTTTGCGTCAAGCCGCACCAAGTCACGTTTAAGTTGCTTGCAAGATTTCAGCAAAAATTGTAGTCTTTTGGTCCAACGTTATAGTTTAACTTTAAGCACAACAGTGCACGTTGGCTAGATTTTGTATGGTAGCCAAGTGCAGCAAGAACAACGAAAGGCTCAGTGCTAGCAAACTTGCACGCCTCAACTAAGAAAGCTCTAACCTTAACCAATGAAACCCTGCAAACGCAGCTTTTATGTAATCCTACGCACCCTTTAGGTTCTCCTGTCCACTTTAGCTTTTCACACAAAACCGCCTGAATCGCCAGTTTAGGTGGATAACGTTTGTATTTGGGAAGGGTTGTTAATCAAAAAGCGCTAAGCTAATGAACCACGTCGGTTGTCTGCGGTTGGAGAACAGCTGGTGCAATTAACGCTCATATTACAAGTTTGCGAAGTTGGCTCAAAAGTCAAACGCTACCCCAACTTGGACTACTTAGTGTTTGCTGCCTAACCAGCTAACGTTGGCGCAAAGTTAACCCAACTCTGTGGGGTAATTTGCACTGTAATTGACTGATTTCTCTGAGTTAGTATTCCAGCGCAGTCGTTTATTGTGCGCAGGGCGTGTCTACTGCAGCACAGGTGGCAGAGATGAACCAATTTAGCAGCCAGCTCTCACTCCCCACCCCGTTCATTCACTTCACGCGTTAGCTCCGCCGTTTTGAAACGCCTAATTTAAAGGCCTTTTACGTTTTAACTAAACACTGGGTTTCATTTAAAACTATTTCTGTCGCTACATGTATGGCTACATCCATGTATTGAATGAAGCAGCTGATGTAATGCACTGTTTCCACCGTCAAATACTAAACATACTTTGAAGGTTTTAGTGTTTTGTATCTAAGTTATAAAACTGAAATTGGTGTAATATGATTCATTTACGCTGTGAAATGTTTGACTGCACACACACAGTAGCCATTCATTAAGCAGTGAAGGTCAAGATTTGTTTTTCTACAGTTCATAAAATAATTGGTTATTTTCCACTACAGTAGTTCCATGTTAATGACAAACTTGTGGAGGACAAAAGTCTGTTAATTTACTCCCTTCTATGAGGGCGTGCAATGTGTTGGCATTAGCCATACTCATCAAAGCTTAATATCTTCACTTGTGGGTTAATGCAAACATACGTCTACTGTAGCTAGACACTGTAGCTTCAGGTTGCTTGCAGAGCTTTGAGAAGGAGAGTTGTCAGAGTCTATTCTGTGGTATTTTCTCAAAGGTAGTTTCTACCTGGTTAGCCTCTCTAGTGATTACGGTTGTAGTATCTGGCCTTGAATACTGAGCAGGGAATGTGTTGAAGCCTCAGGCGTTTGAGTTATAGTAGGCAGTCTACGGTGAGTAATCATCAGTTGGTAGGTCATGAAAAGACTGCGTATCATCAAGCCAGCTACTAAAAGCCTGACCAGTTAATTTACGAGGAGGCTGCAGATACTCATGCCATCTGTGGTCCTGTGGGGATGGGGAGATGGACCAATAGAAAGGATAAACTGTATTAACTGAGGGGTTAAGGGTGTGGCGCCTTACTGTTGCCCTTTGCCTTACTTTGAATTGATGCCAGCTATTCCTCAGTTTAACATTGGCTAGTGTAGTGAGTTTCCTGGGAGTTGCGTCGCTTTGAAAACTGTATAGTTTAATATCATTTTTGCAAAATCAACCTCAAGTCTAGCCTTTGCTTATGATATAGCGTAGTTATGGGACAAGTGGGAAATATTTAGGATTAAATGCAGTACTTTTGTATTAGTAATTGGTCATCAGTAAGAGACTAGATGTACACGTTACTGCTTTTTGCTGAGCAAGTAGTACAGTTTTTTTTGAGACAACTTCAGTAAGTTCAGTAAGACTAGGTGTTGATCTGATAAAAGGTCACCCCCCCATCCAATTTTTGTTGTTTGATAAACATTTCAGCATCAATTAGCATTTTCCTTTGTTCTTGGTATATGTGGCTTTCATGGCGAGTACTGATAGTTAAGGGCTGATTCCTGTCAATATTGGTATAAAAATGAATAATATCAGTAAACTCTATTGTTCTCATGGCAGGTCCAGCTTTAGTTTAGGTAGGACACCCCCACATTTCCTTTTTCTATATATATTTTCTGCTTTATAGGTATTTTTCACCCTGAATGTTCCTGTGCCTTCCACAGTTCTAGCAGCTTCTGTGCTCTGTGAGGGGCAAGAGGTAAGAGTGGTTGTCTTGATGTATTGTTGAGCCCAGACATTTGCCTTTCTAAATAAAGGCTGCTGACAGAGAAACTTAAATGCAGGAGACTGAGTGAACTTGCAAAGGCCACGTCAGTGTGATCTGTGCAGCAATGTGTGCTGCTGTCAGAATTGGGTTAGTATACAGGGGGTGGCTCCAGCAAAAAAGCAATCCCCCATCTCCTCCTCTTCCATCCCATCCCCCTCTCTTCTCCCCGTGCTCTCTCCCTCTGCAGTTGAGACCTAGTCTGTGGGTGGTGTGTGGGACTCCTTCCCTATCCATGTTTGTTGGCCACAGGGTGTCCCTCCCTCTGCATGTGCAGGTCAATGCCGGAGGCCAGCACCGCAGTGTCCTTGGACCCTGTCACTGCATCACAGCAGCTCTTATAGATCTCCCACATCCCATGCGCTATATAGGTGCTTTTATTCCATATTGTCTTTGAGGCTTTTTATTCATATCGCTTTTCATTCATTGTGGTATAATGTCCACCATAGCCTACCATAATGAGTATGACTAGGCCTATGTTTGCTTTTTGGTGTCTAGACAATATTTTAGGCTTCAATTATGTTGTCGATTATGGGATTGAAGTTGGCTTCTGAGGAACAGAATCCAATAGATGAGGCATAGTAGATGCTGAAATGTGAGTTACAACCTCAGCATTGAACTGAAGTCCCAGTGCAGAATGATTTATTACTGCCCGGTCATTTTCCTGTGCTCTGACTTGATGATTGGTCTTTTATAAAAGTTGTCATTTGCATGACTATGGTTTTTTGTTGTTTAGTATCTCCTCCTATTCTAAGCGTGAGAGCTATTTCTAGAGCATTGTCAGCAGTTTGTGTTGGCACAGATACCCCACGACTCGAAGGAGCACAGATGCACTGCGTCATAGGTGCACTGAATTATGGTCATTGTAGTTCACAAACAGGTTTTCGGCGCTTGGCTTAGCAGCATTACATCTTGATTGTCTGAAAACTGCATTGTGATAATCACCAGCTTCAGCTTCAGGCATTATGGCCTTTTAATTTACCTGAGTGGCTGCACAAATATTATAATTATATGGGAACCGCTAATATTTATCACTTTAGCATCTATATATGTAGACACACACACACACACAGATAATTAAGAATGTAAGAGTTGTTACAGAAAGCAAGTTTATAAAAATGAGATTAAGATGAGATTTATAGTTTATGTATACTGTGGAACAACCTGCCCGAGTAGCTAAGGTTAGCTCACTTCAGTCCTTTAAATCTATTGTTTTTTATAAACGTTCTTTCTATAACAACTTACAGTCTTAATTCTGTGCTATTTATTATTGACCAATTTATTATTGAGCATTAGCTATTGTCCTGTTTTTTTTTGTTTTGTTTTTTTTTTGCTCTCTAAAGTGCTTTGTAAAAGGTTTTTGAAAAGCTGCTATACAAATAAACTCCAACCATTATTATTAAAAATAATATATGGCCCATGCTCCTTTTCATATAGCTAGCAGATGGACTACCATCTGAAAACTGGCCAGGCTATATTAGGGTAGGTTTCAGTTCCCTTCCCTAAAGGAGACAAGATGTTTGGGCATTTTACAACGTTGTTTATCATTTGTCTTTGCTTTTTACTGTCAGTGTGTGGGTAGACTAGTTACGTCGGTCTTCAGCTGAGATATTTTGAACTGTTAGTTCTGGGCTATTGTGGGCTTTTAGTTTTCAAGGACAGGCCATGCATGTCTGTGTGCACTCTGGAGCTCTTCACTCTGCAACTTGTCACGCATACATGGCCAATTTAATCCTCTGAGGAACTAATAGTAGCTGTGCCCTCACTTTTTAAGTGCTCAGTGTCACATCAGTACATGCTAGCCTTGTTCACTGGTGGTTTCAGGTAGGGCTCTCCTCAATTAAAGAAATTCGGTAATAAACAGTAATTTGGATTTTGTTGACCAATCTGACCAAACACAATCTTCAAAATTGCTCCGACTACATTGTCCCGCTTAGATATTGTGTTTGTCAAAGAAGACCAATACATATTTTAAACTACTGTTGTGATTCGGGGAATGTACTTGTAAGAAAATAACACTGTTTTTAAAAACCTAAAGCAATAAACTGACAAAAGAAAACGACTGAAAACAGCCCTGACAACTGAATAGTCGACTAATTGACAAAGAGGGCAGGCCCAGGTTTAGCCGCATATAGACGGACTTCCTGTGTCAACCAAAATGCTGGTTGCCAAGTCCCTCAAAAGCAGTTAGATAGTGCTTAAGGATAGCAGTTGAGGTATGACAGGGTAATTTCATGCAATGCCATTGAAACGGTCATTGTGCTATGGAATCAGTAAGCTTATTCAAGAAAGTAAAAAAAAAATACAGTGGTGCAGGCTGGCAGACCTTGACACTTAAATAGAAGGTGTATATTAATTCTATCTAATTCAAGGTGTTACATTGGATTGACTTTGTTTCTGGCTACCCTTCATAGCTTAAATTATCCAAAGGGCAATGAAACTTATAAAATTAATACTTGCAAGCTTGCTGGTAACTCACGTTTCTGCACTAGAGTAAATTTATTTAGTTTGACAACCTTTTATTGAAGCTGCCATAAATTGAAAATATTCCTAGTTGTTGTCTACATGTGTCAGGAATTTCTGTACTCCTTGCTCATTAGATTTTAGGCGGCTAGATGTTTTTCTCAACAGGCAAAGATGAAACTTAATGTTGTTTTGGCTGTATAGAAACAATTTGTCTAGTCTGTCTAGTCCATCAGTTGTTGTTTTTTATACCACGTCCAGAAATGTGTGCTGGTTGTTATTGTAATTCCATATCAGTTGATTTACTGCTCTGTTTTCATCAGCTGTCAAGTCTCGCCCCCAAACACCTTGGCAAAGTCACTTTTCCATGTAATGAATTAGCACAATCCACTGAGACAGAGCTTGCCACACCACCAGTAGCTTTTGAAGTTTAGGCTATTTATGATTTAGGCTAAGGCTCAGTACCTGTGACAATATTTGTGTACGTGAAAATATGGCAAATCTGCTATAATTTTAGAGTGGCCCTTAAGCTGTTTGCTATTTGCGTATGGTCATAAAATATTACAACTTTAAGGTGTGTCAAAAGCATTCACTTTATTTAAATAGAGACATTTGCTACCAAATTAGGTATCTTCTGCTCTCCAACAGCTTGCTTCTTTTCATAGTAACATTGCGTGCAAAGGCTTTTTTCCCCTCTGTGAGAAGGCAGTGGGATCTGAGAGTACCAGTAACTAAACATGCTACACTTTAATGAGTCCTAAAAGGGAGCCTGCTCAGTGGGGTAAAACTGTGGAGGTGGATGGGTTTATCCTAGCAATGATGGAAAATAAAAAAGAACCTCATGATCTTTAACTGGGGCTGGTTTCTGACGAAAACCGTGAGGCGAGGCCTCCAGGGGAACAAGATGCTCCGCACTGAAATGCCAGCACTAGGAGGAGGCTGCTGGCTGGCTGCACATAGTGAAAGCCTTCACTGAAATTTTTGGGGAGAGGCGTCTTGCCAAGCTTCCTCTTCCAAGTGTTTATCTAATGAAATATTTCTGCCTTGTGGCACTATCTCCAGCGGGACAATAGCCAATGTTTGTACTCTGTACTCACAATGAAAGGTGAATTGGAGATTGAAGCAAGTCATTTTCCTGAAAAACAATATGTTCTTTTGCCATGTTTGTATTGTGATGTACTGCCTTTCTCTCTGCGAGTTGGGAGGCTACTCATGGAGCAGAGAATTCCCCAGAATTATAGTTTGGCAAGTGAGAAGTTGGGCTGAATTTCACTTAGGGTTTTTGTAATTTCTCTCTTTGTGCCCTTTCTGTCATCTTAACTGAACGACCAAGAGTTGACAAGTGAAAGCAGTAATTGAAACCTACTGTTTGCAGACTTGTACCGGTTTCAGACTTCAAGACAAATAACAGATGGAAAGAGCAGCAGGAGAGTTGACTTGAGCTGTGAAGTTCAAGCCCACATCATTGCACAACTGGAATGCTTGCAGTATATTTAGAGTTGATATTGACTGTATTTGGCACAATCAGGAAGGCTTAAATCTGTTGAGATAACATCAGAAAACTTGTTATAAATGTTTTTTTGTTGGCCTAATAGTCATCGTTTTCGATATATACTTCATCTATTAACAACCATAAGGCTCATGAGATGCTTTTAGGCGTCACCTGAAATTATTGGTAGGGTGGGGTCATGCACTGTCTTGGTCTTCTGGCTGCATAGTTGCAATTTTTTTAAAGCCCAAATATAGATTCCAGATTGAAAAATATACCCCAAAAAATCAAAGCAGGATTTAACATGAACAGTTTTTACGTCTTACTTGGTTGGGCTATTAGGTCAGGGTTTTACTTACCTAGTCTAGTCTTGCCCTAGTTGTCACTGGCCCAGTAGGTGAAAATGACCACATTTCATAGGTTTAAGTAAGTTATTGATAAAAATATGAATCTAAAATGGCAAAGAAAATAGAACAACCTACTAAGTATATAATGGTCCATGTTTACTTCTGTAAATGTTACCAGCAGTAATATGGAAAAAATAAAACATAACAGTGGAAATTCATTAGGTTGCTCAATTTCTCCATTCATCTGACTTGCCAATACATTAATCTGACCTAATGAGTGGTTGTCAGCTCGCTGCTTTGTCAACACAGTGGCTCGTTGCAGTGGCACTTGTCGTGGGCATCGAGTGTTTACTGTAATTGGTGGTACCTTTTTTTTTTTTTTTTCATATATGAGCTAGCTTGATCTGCCTTTCTTGGAAATGGTTGACGAACAGTGTCGCTTCCACAATGTAAGAAAGTGTTTATGTTTGCTCCACAAAGCTGAGTTGCCAGATCCTTGCCCAGCACTGAGGTGGTGTCTCAGCTGATTGGTCAGCTGAGAGCAAAGTGGGCCCTGAAAAAACACAATAGAGAGCAAAGTTTGCCAGTGACAGTCAAAATATTATCACTGCATGGGAAATGGTAATACCAGAAACTTTTTGCTTTCACCGGCCCATTTGGGCCAGGCACTGACCAATCAGGTGGCCCAAATCAACCTCTTACTGGACTTTGGCCATCGGACAATCCCTGTTGTTGAACCACCCAGTTGTCATAATATCCTGATGCACAATTAATTTTTCTCTGCTCATTTGTGCAGACTGTACTGGATATGTTGTTTCCTCTAATGAATAATCCCTGTCTCTATAATAAGAGGTTCTAACTGTATAGGAGTTGGATCCATTTGCTGTAGGGCTCTAGTTTTCTATTTTTATTTAGGTTCTATATATAGCCAGTGAGTTTCGACCTTGGTTGTGGGACATGCAAGGAAATTAATTGCATCATGCCTTTGCACTTGGGTGCTACAGCAATGGCGCTGAATGGCGATGATAAGCCTGAAAATGCCGGGAATGGATGTAATTTTGAAAAAAGCTTCGCTACAGGTCCAGATGAACACTGAAGAGCAATCCTCTCACCAACTTGCATAGTTAGCCTTAATGTTGAACTGTTACACAGTAGAAATCATGGATGGGCACTTCCAATCATCTTCACAGTTCAACTAATTGAAATCTTCAATTAATCAATTAGGTGGAATCAAGGGAATGATCTGTTCATACAATGGCTATTTATCAAAAGGACCCCGTTGTAATAGTCTGTATAGCCTTATGCTCATTTGGCAACACTGCAGCTAAGGAGGAAAATATGTGTATGTCTACTATATGGAGCATCATGATTGTAATAAGAAATACTTCACACTGTATTGTGTCCACATTGTTTCTGCAAAATGGCTGTACTGACAGGTGAAGGAGTATATTTACATATGCCATTGTGCCGTAACCGAGAGTAAAAAACCTCATTTTCAAATTATTTGTTTTACCAACCTGAGTTGTTTGTGCATTATCTCCCCTGTAGTTTACATTTATAGCCCTGTATCGTGCAGTACACTTATAAAGGATAAAGGCAAATCACACTGGTCCAGAAATCTAGAGAAAAGGAAAAAAAACATGAAATAGATTCTTAAGGTAAATGGCATCAAAACTAGAGCCAGAAGGATATTTTGAGTATGCAAAATGTGAATCACACCTATACAAGTAGAAATATGAAGAGCATGTAAGAGCATGTTTTTGGCTCAGTTAAAACCCTGGTTAAATTTGATTGTGGGGAAATGGGATGCAGCTTTGTGTGAATAATGTAGCAAAAACTATCCTTAACTTGAATGTGTTTAAAAGTAATTATTATGCCAGGGGTAAACCAGTAAATCATCACCTTAATGCTGTGTAAATTAGAGATTGTAAACGATTAGGCCTAAAGCATTTGTCTTTCAACCAATCCAAAGCAAATTTCAAATACAACTATGGATTTCAGTGTCAGGCTGTTGCCAGTGGCAACATTCTCTGTCTTTTGTACTTAAAGGAGTGGGTTGCAGCCATTTATGTGTGTATTCACCTTTGTTACCCTTAATATTGAACAATTTGAAGCTATAATACCTAATGTGTCCAAAGCAGTCTGCTCTTCCAAGAAGGCAAATATTGATAGATGGTGGATTAATCTGTGATGTCTATAGACAATTGTGGCGTTGAAATTTTGAATGGCAGAATGTTGTGATTGGCTTATAAACATGGTGTAAAACAAGATGTCCTGTTGGTCCACAATGGTGGCCAACAGAAGGTTGCATATTGCTTGATTGTAGTGAGGTTTCTCATCACAGCCTAGTTTTGCAACCACATCAGCGTAATTGAATAGATGTGATTAGATGGGTGGCTTGTTTTTACCCTGTTTGTTGTGATTTAAGCGAACGTTCTTGACTACTGCGTTTACTAAGGTGTTTGTTAATAAGCTCTGGCTTCTTATCTCACATTGACAATCACATGTGTCCAGTTGTCACTGGTTTGGTTTAGGGGCATGGGTGTGTTGAAGATCTCTTGAAAACATACAGATTATTACATTGTTAGAGGTTCAACTGTCCCGAGTGTTTACCGTGTTCTGTTTGCTTCTTTAAACTTGGTTAACAAATGTAGAATGTGTGTCAGTGTAACTCAAGCGGTGGCTCTATCTGCTGGATGTGAGCAAACTGAGCCTGATTGAGTTGTGCTGTCCAATTTCAGTGCACCTCTCTGTGAAGCATCCATTTTACTAATTGCCATTTCTCATGCTTATTGTCCCTGTTCCTGTGGCCAGGTTTCTCTCTTGACTGAACATTTCTACATCCCTTGGTTCCGCTGTTTGCTCCTTGCTGAAGATGAATTGTGACTAAGTGAAACATTGCCTTTTGCCTCTCCCTGGTTTAAACCAATTTGCATGGACAGACAGTTCCAAAAAATAGCCACCCTCACCCCCCCGCCTCCAACAATGACATGTGATCACCACTGACTGTTGCTTTTGTTCTTGTTGATCTAACATGAAGTACTTTTTGTGTCCACATTTGCAGACGGCAACTCCAAACTAACATGGCAGTCAGACTGTGCGATGTGGCTTCTCTGCTTAGAAGTGGTTCGTGGGCGGCTGAGCCTTGGACTGGGGTCTGTGGCACTTCTTTCTTGAATTCATTTGGCCAGAAGGCCAGCTCATTGTCTCAGTGCTCAGGCCATACCAATGACGTTAGCGCTCAGTCATGTTCGGACGTTCAAATCAAATTAATCACGTGTTCAATTTTGAATTTATGGTACTTTTTTGTGTATGAAAAGCCCCCAAGTTGTTCATAAGTTATGCGACTGTATTGGTATGGTCTAAAACTGTGTACTGCTACTCTGATATTTTTACCTCCATAGAATCACTTTTCACAGTATGGCACTATGTCCTCTGTGCACAAATTATTTGTCAAAATGTGATGGTCTAAGAATAACACGGTTAGTTGTGTAATTAAAACACTTGCTGAATATGTTAACAAAGGATGACTCTTCATACATTAACTTGCTACTGGTTGCCTTAACATGTACGATTTCATCTACAAACATACTGCCATATAGCTCAAGGCCTGTTGTCCTGTACTGATGGCTACAGATTGCCGCTGCTATAGGATTTGCTTTTCCAGATAGGTTATTTTGCTGAATGTAGTGTTTCACTTTGGTTGCCACATTTAACCTTGAAAGATATTTCTAAACGCATCACATGCCAGCTTTAATACTACTTTATCAAATGGTCCATTTTGACAGATTATAAAGCTTCTCTTTGCCTCTTCAGAGTAGAACATGTTGTGTGTCTACTTAGAAACAAGAACAGCAGCAATCATGTTTTTATTATTTTTTTTAGTGATTATAGCTGAAAAGGAATTCAATCTACAGTCTTTTTTCATGCTCATTTAACCATTTCACATTTGGCCAAATATCAAAACAAAAAGCACAATTTAGCATCCTTCAAAACATAATTCTCCTGTGTGGAGGGGAAATGAGCTTAACCAGCTCCAGATTCACAACTTCATTCATTACACCTTAAAACATGTTTTACAATGTTAACGACTTATAATATTGACAAGGCTACTATGCTGTCAGAAAAACATTTTGTATGAAGGACAGCACCCTCATTTATATGTTAATGGAAGGCAACAAAACGGAAGAAACTGTTCAGAAATGGTCTGAACATAAATACCCTTGACTTAAAAAACTGCTCTGTGCAGCTTAGTCTAGTTGCTTTAGTTTTAGTTGTTTATCACTATCAACAAAATTAATATACCAACAAAACACTATCATAGGGTAAGTCTCCATGTGTGAAGAGTGTCCTTTTTTAACTGTCTTTGTATCTTTAATTAGCACGTGGCTCTGACCTGAGTTTTTCTGTTTCTTTAGCAGGTAATTGCTGCCATGGAAACACAGCTGTCCAATGGGCCAACTTGCAACAACACGAGCAACGGTCCCTCAACAATCTCAAACAACTGCTCCTCTCCTGTAGAGTCAGGGAGCATAGAGGACAGTAAAACTAACTTGATAGTCAACTATCTGCCTCAGAACATGACCCAAGAGGAGCTGAAGAGTTTGTTTGGGAGCATCGGAGAAATTGAGTCCTGTAAACTAGTTCGAGACAAAATAACAGGTAACATGCAGACACTAACTCTTTCTGTTGCTAATAGGGCCTCAACAGATGTGTGGTTCTCTGATTTTATTGGCCAATATTGCCATATTGTCATTTCAACACTAAAATTGGCTGAGATTTTGCCACAATTACTTATTTAGTAAAATTCTCACATTTAGACTACATCTCGGAGGAAAGTAATGTTAACGCTAAACCTTTTCCTCCCCAATTATAAACATCAGTATTGAACCCGAATAATGTCAGGCCCTACTAACAGCCATACCATACGCTTTTTTTCCTGCTTATGCATATACAGTATTGAATTCCCCTCTATATGTTTGATTGCTTTTGATCTCTAGTATCATGAATTATGGAGCTTGTCTTTTTACCCCCAATTAATGCAGGGGCTTTAATTTTGAAATTCCGCTGACAGTGAGGTGAAAGGAGACTCTCAGTGGGCAGCATGTAATTAGATGCTTCGAGTGGTAACCATTTTGAAACCTGTACAGCAGCAAACCAGACTTACTCCAGTAAAGACTGATTTGTAATTGTTAAATATACTGGTTTAATTTGTAGTGTAGTACTGACAGTGCAAGAAATGATGGGCCTCAGCGTACCTTAACAGGTACGATGGAATAGAAGGTTTCCTCTTGTAAGAGGCTGTTTCCTTGGTTCTTAGCAATTAGAGTTTGAGGACCTCCACTGAACTCTCTGGAGTGAAATTTCAATTCGGTATTATGGTTCCTCATGTTTGGGAAGACAGACTTAAACGTGACTTTAGATGGTTTTTAAAGTGAGCGATGCAGCTGGTGTAGGCACATGCTGACGTGGCCTCTTGGACGTGAACGGGTAGATAATGGCTGAGGCTGCTGGATTCCTGCTGCTTGCTGTGTTGGTCAAGGTTACCTAGAACTTCCTCCATCTGCTTCTTATAAGTCAGTCTGACGGTCAGGGACCTGGGCCTCACTAGCCTTTTGTGAAGGAATAAGCATCTGTTCAGTTTGCATCCGCAGGCTCAGTGTGGTGATTTGATCTATTTGCTCTGTTTGAGAGGCCCTCTTGAATTGAGTCTGTACGCCTTTTGTAATTAGATATTTTTCATATTTTGAGACCCCAGGATAGTTCGCCTTCATTAAATGAACATGGAAGATGTGCACACAACCACCTCTGGCTTTGAAATATTAATAATGTTAAATATTTTACAATGCTTATGTATAGGCTGACCAGTACTCATAAGAGTACGTCTTTGGCGTGTTCCCTGCTGTTCTCCTGCACCCGGTAATGGCTTTTCCAAAGTCTAAAAATGTGAATCCTCTCAGTATTTTTAGCTAAATTCATTCTTGTCCTTACTTCCTTGGAACCACAACATATTATATTCTTTCTTCAGGCTCTCTCACCACCCTTAAAGAGCTCATTCCTATTATAGGCTAATTTATAGTAAAGAACTCTGAAGTTTGGCACCATTATTTTGTTGTACAGCTGAAAAGTGATTGCTTAATTGGAGTGCCACACAACCAATGCCAAGGCTGCTTTATATACAAATCCAAGCTTTCATACTTGATGTTTATTTTAAATTGAAATGGCAGCAAGTTGTAGACCTACAGGCCAAGGGGGCGTTCTGATTGCGTGTTCATGGCTGACTTTTGGTTTTAGGCATGCAGTGATGATGAAAATAGTCGTGTTAAGCCATGTACCGAATAAATGCCCTTGCTAAGCCATGCATACAAGAAAAGCATTTGATATTGTGTGAAATGGGTTGAGCTGAATTGACAAGTAATCCTCATTTGAAGTCAGTATTGAGCACAGCCTGCTTGGATGATTGAACATAAATATGCTTGATAGGTTACATATTTAGCAGAGTGTGAAAGTAGCACTGTAAATAATTGAAGAGGTCAGAACTAAATGATACAAGCTGTTAGAAATCAACCTAGAGTGAAAAGGACTTGAGGTGGTACTTGAGGCCCGTATACATCTTGACAAGAAAACGTGAATTTCACTTGAGATGTGATTAGTAGGAGGGAGCAGAAGTGTACATTAGATATTGGCTGATTAATGGCTTAACTAAACCTGTGTGTTGGTCAGAAGCAGGAAAGGTTTTCTATCTATAGTCTTTCTACCACTCTAATATTCCACCCAACACGATTTTTAGAATAGCACCTTCAAATCAAGGTTGTTAATCTTTCAAAGTGACTGGTAAAATAGTCGCAGCCAAAATGTCTTTCCCCCAAGGTGCTGCTGTTGTCTGCCTTTTTGTTGCTTTATTTCGGCACTAATGTTTAAGGCTTTCTTTTAAATGTATTTTTGGTTGACAGTAACAGATACAACAAAATATCTTGTAATTGTAGTTTTGCTTTGCTTGAATGTCTTTTCTATTTCGTTTATTAGCACAAATCAGTCAGTTGTACGTGGGGCTGTCACTTATTTCAGTGTTAAATTGTTTGGACTCCCAGAAGGTTTAGCCTTTATTGTAAATTTACTTAATATTGTAATTAATATCTGCCTCTTGGAAACAACCTGAACCACCTGCATGAAGTACCATTATTTTTGTCTATAACATGACATTAAAATATCACAATATATTTCTGGAAATGCAGTGTATAGCTATCTAGATTACAGTGCTTTTGTTGTGAATAAAAGTGCATTACTTGGAAAGACTGGAAGATTACTTTTGTCAGTTTTGTTTTTCAGTGCTCTAAATGGTGCTCCCGACCTAAAAAATGTAGGCACACCAGCAAAAATGTATCGCACCTCAAAAGTTTAAGGAACACTTATTTATTTTAATGAAAAATGGGAAATGCTCCAAAATCTTTGCAATTGTATTTTCTGGATATCCAGATAAAGTAACCTACATCGACAATTATTTACAGAGCATGCGAAACAATAACAAGTCAAGTAGGGCAATGTGCAAGTCCACGTGTGGCATTGCACTCATGTTCACCTTTTATCTGAGTGTTGGGGAATTTTACACATCTCTTAAAACTGAAAAGTCACTGTCTATTGCACAGTTACAAATGCATGCAAGCAGTGCGGGGCACCGAATAAGTTTCACTCTTGGATTGGATGTAATGCAGCAGCACAAAGTTCCTTTCTATTGCTCTGGCACAGCAGTGAAACAAAGTGTGGAGATCTGTTTGATGCACAGCTCAAAGGCTCCTAACATCAATACGGTGATCATATTCTGAAGCATTACTGCTATAAAAACAAAATGCAGCTGAAAAGGTAGCCAGCTGGAAAGTAGTCAGTTAGCGGCTATCTGACCAGCCGTCGACGTTTGGAACAGGATTTAATTTTAGCCAATTAAATAAACTGCTCTGAGGTAAACAAAGTCAAGCTGCGCCCTGTTGCCCTGAAGAATTGGTTTTAAATCCCAACACTGCATCAGAAAAGTGGATTGGTCCCTACTGATGAGCAGTGTATTTTGTCATGCATTTATAATATGATACATCCATTGATTAGCTTGCATTATGGGTTGATGTTGGACTTGCGTTACATATCAGCAGTAACTGATCAGCATGCCGGCAACAGTGAATCAAGCCAATTAAACTAATGTTAATATGTTTACTTTTTAACTGGCAAGAGTTTGAATTCAATCAACTCTTCTGGCAGAGGTTTTGAACTCAATTTCGGGTGGGGGGAATGAGGGCTCTAATGTTATTCAAAGCCTACAGGTCATTCCTTGGAGATGGTGGACTGATTCAGTTTCAGCACTGCACAGCCCCTATTCCCTTTTAGTTAGACTGTGTTGCTTTTCTGTCTCTCCCTTGGCCCTGTGGCAGTGTATTTAAGCCAACCTACATCGGTGTGCTGGTGCTACGTCAGTTGTTAAGTAATCACCAGAGAGCTGCATGTCTTCCTTTTAGCATTGAATGTACTTGTAGTGCTGCTGCTGCAGCTTACCCTTGATGTCTCCTTCCTCCCACAATTGACCGCGCTCGACTTGACTGTAGGCTTGGTGCAGTCCCTTGTTCAAAGGTGCATCCCACCACATCTCCCCCTCTGCCAGTTACAATTTAGGAGCCAGTTATGCCTTATGGACAAGTGTTTAAGGAGTCCCAATTTTAACAAATAGAAAGAAATTTTCATAGGAAGACATAATTGTAAGCATCCAAGCATGCATGCATGTAAGCGTGCATACGTATCCCCCCACCCCACCCCCTTTGTACAAGAACCTAGTGTTTGCACCCTCCAGGCTTAAGTGTCATCTCACCAGCTCATTTCAAAGACTCTGTTTCCTGAGATGCAAGGTGAAATTAAGTTTATGAACTTCTCTTGATCACAGCTGAAGAACCCATGAGAGCAGTGACTCATGGTGGTAAGCCATATAAAGCTAGTATGGATGCACATAGGCTATTTTGGTACTAGCGGGGTCAAGCTAATTTGAAATGCTGCCAGCGTGTAGATGAAAGGTGGTTGCATATTTTTTATTTTCCAAACCTATGAATACTTATCTGCATATTTTTATTACATATGCACATGTTACAGCGTGACAATGGACACAATCTAAAATGTGGCTAACGTGACAAGCTAGCGAAAAAATGCAAAATGGATATCTCGACTTACTTCACCAGTCTTACAAAAAAGGTTTGTGGGAATGATGGGTACAAGTGGAGGACGAGTGTGTACCCCTCTTGCGGGTTTCCTTTTTTCCCCCCTGCTTCGCTTCCTCTGTCTATCTCTGGGAGATGAATTTAGCTCCATGAATACCATACTGGGCAAAATGTATTTTGATGACAGTGCTCAGCAAGCTCAACCACTCTATACACCCGTTGAATCCCTCTTTACGCATGCATTTGTTCATTGGTATAAACATTGTTTTTCTTCCCCCCCGGTGAACCTGTCTTGTAGTAATAATAAGCCTAATTGTGTTACTGTGAAACAACATGAGAATATTGTCTTCCAACTGATCAAGTTTTTGATATTGCTTATGTATTAATTTGCTGAAGTTGCTTGCGCTGGTGAGCTTGACCGGCTGTGGAATTGTGTAGAGTCCCAGCAGGGTGGATGGAGGAAATTGAATTGCCTCTGTGCACATAGAGCTGGTGTCAATCTATTGTACATTTTAGAGATAAACTGTAGAGGGAGGGGAAACATTGAATCTCAGCTGCTGCACTGTGCCAGAGATGAGTTTGTGGGAAAGCAGAGGAATCGCCTGTCGTTGGAAATTTGAGACATGTTTGTCAAGGAGTTGGCTAGAGACTAGGTTCTGAGACACATGGGCATTTGTTGGAGATGGCCCTGTGGCCTCCACTATTCTACATACACCAGCATGGATACGCAGTAAATGCTGTGACTGTTTCTGTATGTGTCCTGGTGGCATCAATGACATTTTTTTTTTTTGCCTAAAACTGCATTGTTGGTGTCCAGCAATTAATTGTCAAAGGCAGATGCTTTACATGTGCGTCTATAAAGTGGTTATACATTTTCACTGTGTGGCATGCATTCAGCAATCAATGTAAATATACCCTCAGTTAAACATGATTCTGGATATATTTTTGGTCTTATGATTGCAGGGCAAAGCCTAGGTTATGGATTTGTGAATTACGTGGACCCGAAGGATGCCGAAAAAGCCATCAATACCTTAAATGGCCTGAGACTTCAGACCAAAACCATCAAGGTAAGGTGTTGCACATGTATTTGGTCTTTCATTTTTTACATGTACGTTGTTTATTCTTTGTTTGATTGTCTTGCTTTTCTCAGATTTTATTCCCCTTTCCAATAAACTCTCCTAATCAGACACAATATCCTAATCACATTCAAGCCCCTTAAGTCTGTTACCATTCAACACTATTTACAAATATTCCCAATACATACACTATACATCCAGATCTCTGGGTTGGAGTCAAAGCATAGTGAGCGAGGAGAAATGAGGGGAGGAAAGGGAGCCTATTGTTAATCTGGGCACAGGCGGCTTTGCCTGGGCCTCAAGTAGAGCAGAACTGTTTCTATGGTTGCATGTGCTGTGGCGTAGCACTGCTGTATGATGCCGGTACAGGGCGGTGGCTTCCATTAGCATTCATCGGGCAATGTAGGACTCTGTGCTGGTGGGAAAAACTCATTTGCTTCATAAGACTTGTGGATGGTGGAGCCAGATTATTAGATGTGATATTTTCCACAGTGGCCTTACAGGGAACATGGCATTACAGCGTAAATGGCTGTAGGCAAAAACAGATTTAGCGATAATGAATAGGTTTTTGAATGGCACCCAATTGTGTGCTGCATACTTGATTACTTAAAATTCATGTTGAGGATGTAAGATGTGGTGTGTTTTGAACCACACCGTTTCATTTGCATGAATCAAGTGCAACACAGCCTTTTCTTCCCTCTACCTCTCCTCTTCAGCTCACACCTCTGAAAGTAGAACATGGGAGCATTTTTTTTTATATATCACACATCATCCAAAATTCTCCAACTGCTCTGTCAGAAGTGCAAATAAACCCCAGTGAGGTAGAGGAATATACTTTGCAAATATTAGCATCAAATGAAGTGTGAAGGTGAGACCGGGAGGGAGGGAGGAATGGGGAGCGGCGAGGGAGTTGCTGGTGCTGTGGGGAGGGAGCTTTAGCTTTCACGTTCACCTCGTCTGCCTTCCCTTCAGGACCAGGAATAGGGGGAGTTGTGAGAGGGGTGACCGAGTGTGGGTCTCATCGATCGGGGAGCGCCAAAAGGGATCCTATTTGGAGGTTTAATTAAAGCAAGTGAATTTTATTGATACAATCCATCGGGTGAGATTGCAGAGAGGGGCATGGTGTAGGACCATTTAGCAGGCGTGACACTGTAATTAAATACGGCGGTGGTGCACTCTCCAGATAATCGACGGCCCTGTCACAATAACGTGCAGTCACCAGGCACACAAAATGGCAAGATGCTGCAGACTCAGATTCCGCACTGTCCACACATGCACGCGCTCACCGTCTCTCATTCAATCACCAGAAAAAGCATCATCAAGCCATCGGCACACATCAACTGCTAAATGTAGGCTGTGTGTGTGTGGGTGTGGGTGCTTGTGTCTGCAATGCAAGTGCATGAATGTCTATTTGACACTGAAAAAAAGATGGTGCACTGAGGGAAAATGAATTTGACTAGTCAGGGGTGTAACGATGTATTGATCCACAGTACCTGGTAGATGACTATCTGGTCCTCCTCCTGTTTTCTATTACTCGACTGTGTTTATGGACAAATGTTGATTTATGGCTACGCTGCACATTTACTTAGCCCATTGCCAGAGTGTGAGAAGCGAGAACAGAGTCCCAGAACACGCCTCCCAAATACCTCATGGTCTCAGAAAACCAATGGACAAGATTAGTCGACGGAGTGGCTAGTTTGTTAGAAGTGACAACATTGGCATTGACTTGAGTAAATGGATTCAGTACTACCCAGTGCAATAAGTGCTTTATTTTGGAAAGTTTGTACCAAACAATCATGCTGCCTCTGTCCTAGAAACCCCCTCAAGCCTATAAACTAAGACGTTTTTATATATCTGCACAGAAACATTCAATGCTAGTCCCATCCTGCCTGTGCTCGCCTCTTTGCTGTTCACACATAGTGGCCTTGATTTGATGGAACATCCAGGATCCATCAAAAGCAGTTTAAGGGCACTTACGAACATGACTTGTTTTTCTCCCGTTGTAACAAGTAGTTTGTTATAATTATTGCAGCTTAGTGTTATTGCAGCATAGGGGTTTCACAATATGCTGAGTCCATGATAGGATTTGATACAAGCATAATACTGGGTTCACAATACATTATCGCAATATGAGTCAGTCATGACTGCAAACATTTAGGCAAAGGTATGATGGGATTAGACATCGTTTTTCGATATTGTGATTATTGTCATGTTATATTGTATGATTTGTTATATGTATAATGTCGTGGTCTAAATCATCAATCCATTTGAAAGGGCAAGCGATTGTTTATCATTTGGAAGTTTATATCTTTTTAATTGGGCCTGAATCCTCAATGTCTACACCAGAAATAGGCCATGATTTCGGCTTCCCTCTGAGCCAGTTTATACTGAAAGTGTGTGAAATTGACTATACTGTCCTGGACAAGCCAAACCAGTGGTCATGCAAACTCTCCCGCTATAGGTGTCCTACGCGCGTCCGAGCTCCGCCTCCATCAGGGATGCAAATTTGTACGTCAGTGGCTTGCCAAAAACCATGACTCAGAAAGAACTGGAGCAGCTCTTCTCTCAGTATGGGCGCATCATTACCTCACGCATTCTGGTGGACCAGGTGACCGGTGAGTAAAAAATGGCCATTCCCTTCCCCATCACGTGTGTTGCTTTTTTTAACCACCACCCCCCTTTTTCACTTTGCCCTGTTACTCCCCCGCCTTCCTTCACTGGCTCCCTGACAAAATGCCACAGCCAAGCCTGAGGAATACATCAGAGGTGGTGGCATGTGGTCCCCAAAAATGCAATTCTCCACTGGAGGTGTTCATCAATATGCATAGATGGATGGAATATGAAATGGGCATAAAGTAGCAGGATTGGATGCCTGGTAATTTCTTTTCTCCTCTCCAATCGCCCCCCTCTGCTTGGGGGGGTGATCGCTGCTGCTCCAATCGCTACCTTCTCTTGCTCTCCCTCCCTTTCTCTGCCCATTCTCATGGTGTAGCTGTAATGCCTGTTTCATGGCAAGAAATAAAATGCATTTAGAACAGTTATAATCTCTATTTCCCAACTGACATGTGGAAAGTGAATCCTTATGAAATAACTAATAAACAGAATTCTTCACCAAGCCATTTCCCAACACTACTTCCTTCCTTGCCTGCTGGTGCAATGTACAATATTGTTTCAGGCGAGGATTAAGAAAAAGGCTTCCATATGTCATTTGTTGCCAGAGCAATTTGAGTTACCTTTTTCGTTTTTTCAATATAAGTGCAGAGTGTGTGTCTTATTGGCTTTTCTGCTAGATTTCTGAGAGGTTGTGCCACAAAGTTTGAGCTGCCATTTTGAGAAAGATGATAAATGTAGTGAAGACTCTGTAGTACAACATTGAATTGTTGGTAGGGATGCACAGATCAATCGGCCGATTATATTACGTTATAAGTAGGTCATCAGTGATCGGCCGAGCGCAGTTTCAGCTACCTAGGCCTACCTTCGATATTTGTTCTCATATGGCTTTTTATGTTCCACCACCATCGTACATGGCGTTATGGTGGCATGTGGATACACATTCTTGTCAACACAATTACTCAAGAACAATAAATGATACTTACACTACAGCTTTCCCCTGTAGAGTAGATGATCTGATTCGACTTTAGCGCACCTTGCTGCAGCAATTGGCATATTAATGATGAAAAACCAGACACAAAATGCAGAAACCCACAAATCTCACAAAGGAAACATTAGTCATGTCTTCTCAAAATAGATCTTTTTTTGTTCAAATGAACAAAACACACACACACCCACACCGTCAAATGAATAGATCTTTCTAAGAATCAATTGCACACTGATGTGCTCAATGGAAAACAGCACTATGAATACCTTTACTCATGAGTAGGCTTATGCCTTTCTTTTCTGTTACACTTGCTACGTATGTATGTACAGTATGTATGCCTGTTAGAAGATTACCATGTAACTAGCCTACTCAAATATAAAACACAGAAATACAAAAACAAAATACTGTATACATTCTAGCAAACGCAAGTGGGTTTTGCTGTAGGACACGGTCCAGTGTCGACAAGCTCACCCTTTCAATATTGCAAAACATGGCATGGTCTCTTAAAAACTGCAATACCAAGTGGGTTTTAACGTAGAAATATTTGCTTTTTAATGCATTGATTAGCTTAATGAATCACTTCATTAGCGTAATGTGTCATTTTAATATATCATGGCCATTATGGCGGGACATTAAACAGGTCAAGTGCCTCTTGTTTGAGAATGGGGCCCATACCCTCTTTAAGTGGCCTTGTTTTAATTTCAGATTTGCCAGGAGTGTGGCGCAGGGAGTCATTTAATTTTGCTCCATTCTGAACGGAGCATTTTGAAAGTGTTTTATTATATTTGTTTGCTGTTTTTTTTAATAAACATTGACTGCTGGCATATTCATTTGACATTATGAATTTCATAGCCCATGTGATTAGAAACTGTTTATTGGACAGAAGGCATAGCCTATGCTACCTCAGTGAGTGAAACACTTCTTGCATGCACTATCAGCAGCAAGAGGTGAGTAAGCACCTCTGTCATCAAGCATGTAATAACTGTTTGGATAAAACCTATAATTTTGTTAGGCCAGCAATGCTGTGTAGCCTTACAAAACAATATTTAAACCTTGAAAATATTTATTTATTTAAACTATTTATGCTTGCTGTAAGTACAAAGTCCAGTTAATCAGATTGTCCAGTTAATCAGGGATCAGATTGATGATCAGCCAAGCACACTTAAAAAAACATCTGTCTGTTTGTCAAAGTTTTCCATATTATCATTGTTTAAACTGATGTGTGTCAATTAATTCTACCAAGTCAGTGTTGAATGCTGGCATGGCTATCAGGAGGAACTGACTGGAATAACCATCCGTGGTCCATGTCCTCTCCCCAGGTGTTTCCAGAGGGGTGGGCTTCATCCGTTTTGACCGGCGAATTGAGGCTGAGGAGGCCATCAAAGGTCTGAACTGCCAGAAACCGCCCGGTGCCACCGAGCCAATTACAGTCAAGTTTGCAAACAACCCCAGCCAGAAGACCAGCCAGGCGCTCCTCTCCCAGCTGTATCAGTCACCCAATCGAAGGTACCCAGGACCCCTCGCACAGCAGGCACAGCGCTTCAGGTAAAAGGGGCACACCAAAAACAAATTCTGATTAGAGCCAAGCCTAGTTAATACTGCTATTGATACAGAATCTATTGACCTTTTGTGGCTATTAAATTAGCATTTAAATTAACTCACAGCAGTATTGGGAAAATATTCTGTGTTGGAGCTTATCAATACAGAATAATTCATTTCCGTAGTCACATTTTAAACTTTGCTGTGTTCCTCCTGTTGCAGATGTAGGCCTACTACACTTTTGGGTTTGAGCGGATTTTGTCAAACATGCAACTGAGATGAGCAATACTCTGTTGGATAGTTTATCGGGAAATGCTCATTTTCACTCAACTGATTTGACCAACCTGATAAGACATTGGTAGCATGTAAGAGATGTCTTGCATTAAGAAATATCTAATGTCTAAAATACCTAATGTCTAGAAATTAAGTTTATTTTCATGTAATCTGTTATGACAACCATGGTCTTGCTACAGTATTTCCAACCTACCTTCTGGTCTGTGTTAAATGCGTGTCTCCTGACGGTGGTGTTATGTAGGTAAAAGATTGATAAATGAGTTGAAACATCAGCACATTAATGATAATAGAACAGCCGTCAACAGAACTATTGATTCATCTCTGTGGCATTCTGAGCAATACTTTGTTAAAATGTATTTGTTACGGAAAATGTGGTGAAAATGGGAAATGTATACGTTTACCGGTGATGAGCACATTTCCCAAGGTAAATCTGTGTACATTCCCCGTTTAATGTGAGTGGAAAATGCTGTCACAGTAGCATGAGGCTTTCTCACAGTCCTGTCACTACGGCATACCCGTGGCCAAAATGCCTCTTTGGATTGTTGTAAAGTGAGGCTGGAAGATTCATTCATGTAATACTACATCAGAAAATTGGCAAAGCATTTGTTGAGTTCTCATGCATCCCCTCCCAGTTGACCTGCATAACAGAGTGAGGATGTAGGAATCTGAGGCCATTTTCCTCCAAACTGGTGCACGTTGGCGTGTGTCTTTACTTTTGGAAGACGTTGCTGTGTTGATAGAATTATGTATTCCATGTAGATGTAGTTTGGCTAATATGTGGATGCCTGAATGATTGTATATGGATGCACAAGCCTACACAACTCATTTCCATCCATGTGTAAAAATTAATTTGTTTGAATGTGATTTTAAAGAATCCATGAGGTCAGTAACTTAATAAGGCTCTACAACAAGGAATACTAATTTCATTAAATTCATCAAAAGACGCAGGTGCAGAGATGTAGCGTTGTACAATGCATAATCAACGTGTTGCAGAAATGCGATCAGCTGTAAGAGGCTGTAAGAGCCTTGCTACTGTGACTGTGTTTTCCATTCACATTTCCTGGTAAATGTACACATTTCCCTGTAAATGTACACATTTACCAGGAAATGTGTACAATTACCATTTTCCCTTTTTACTGTAACACATTCATCAACCTCATGAAAACCATCATGTATGTTGGAACTAATGTATATGTGTTTTTGTGTATTTTTTAGGTTGGACAATCTGCTAAACATGGCCTATGGAGTCAAAAGGTAAATTGATTCTAGATTTCTCAGTCTGCCTTAATTAATCTCCTGGGAAATTTCAGACCTGTAACATGAGGGAATTGATGAAAGTTTTTCTTCCATGGCTTTTTCCCCCCCCCCTCATTAGTCTTTCACAATGTGTGTAGGTAGTACAACACTGTGCATGGTATTAACTGGTACTGGTTCAATATGAGGCTGTTGATCAAAGAAGAATACTTTTCTGTGTGTGTGCATTAGTGCCCCCACCCCAAGAACACTTTTCTGGGCAAGAGGGGAAAGCAACTGAAATACTTAGTAGGTAAAATCAGCAGTAGGGCAAACACTGGCATGAATGCCTGTGTGTGCGCATGCATGTTGTCTGGCTGTGTGTCTTATAGAAAGTACTGTGTCAAATGTTTTGAGGGGGTGTGCAGGAGGGAAAAAGGGAGACAGACGGGGTGTGAGAAGGAGAGGGTCGGGATGAACACTGAGGTTGATTCACGCTGGCAGGAGAAAGGCCAGTGATGGGTCACGTGTCACCTAGTGAGTGGCCTACCTGCTCCTGTAACCCTGGGCAATAATTTCCCGTGTACCTGAATATATACTTCGACTGGGTACTCTTTGATCCCTTTATTTTCAATGCCACAGTTTAAATATGAGGATATTCAACCATTTGCACTTGTAAATTGGGTTTATAGTAATTATTAAGTTTGTTTTCATACTTTTAAATAAAAGTTAATGCTATGGTGAAGCAATTTTTTTGGGGGGCATGCTGCACAGCATGATTAAAGCATTGTCTACACTGCTTTTCTACATAACAAATGAAATAATTTTACAGTTTCTTACCCTCTATTGCACAAAATTGCATACATGTATTTTGAGCTCCACCCTCTTTACCTTGATGTATTATGGACGATCTTGTCCTGTGTTAAACTTTATTGCGTCAGTTGCCTTTAAGGAATCACCAGGGTAGCAGTTTGTCTGAGCTCAATTTCATAGAATTCCTTCCTAGAGCATGATTGAAGTTCAATCCCATAAAAGCTCAAAGGCCCATCACTGGCGACAGTAGACTTGTGATTTCTCTTCTCCCCTGCTCGTCGGCTGACATCTTGGTTGCCAAATCTCTCTCCGGGTCCTTGATGCTGGGAGCACACCTGTCATGGTGGATGTTCCCTGAGAGGCCAACTGGAGCAGCTAATCTCATGTGACACCTGCTGCAATAATTCATGGCCTTTCCATGCACTTTGGATTTTGTTTCTTCACATTGCAAAAACACATTTACCAACGATCAGGACTTTTGTGTGCCTTTTTATTCTAGTCTTGGCACAAACTACATATTTTATGTGGTTCTTTATTTCCCGTCACATTTTGCTAGTTTTGATGTTTTTCAGGAAATAACCCTGTGCTGTTGTAGAAATGGTCCATTTTGGACAGAGCAGGTATACAGTGAGAACAGAAAACTGATTTAATAGGCTGCCATTTCTAGAAAAGAAAAGTTTGATTTAAAATCTTTGATATTTGAAATGAGTTTCAGCACGTTAACCACATATCTTGTCTGTTTAAACCTTATGTGCTGCACAGTTGGGATATGTAGTTCAGCTGATTTTTTTGACAAGGCTGACTTCATAAATAATTGCTTAGCTGAAGAGAAAATGTTCAGACTGCCCAAAGAAGAACTTGATCAGCTAATGACTCATGGAAAAGTAGTTTATGAAATGAAAGGTTTTTTTGCACTTGAAGTGTAAGAGCGACGTAAACATGGCTCAGAATGATGTAGGGCTACCTCTGATGCCTGTAGAAACTTGTCAGATTCTGTTGAGCTTATCGACATGATCTCTTGTCTTTAGAAAAGGCCTATTCAGCCTTCCCTTTTGGCCTTGTCTTGAACCGCGCTGTTTTTGTATTTTTACAGCAGGTTCTCCCCCATGGCCATTGACGGGGTGACCAGCCTGGCTGGCATCAACATCCCGGGGCACGCAGGCACCGGCTGGTGCATCTTCGTCTACAACCTGGCTCCAGACGCAGATGAAAGCATCCTATGGCAGATGTTTGGGCCATTTGGTGCGGTCACAAATGTCAAGGTCATCCGCGACTTCAACACAAACAAGTGCAAAGGATTTGGTTTTGTCACCATGACTAACTACGACGAGGCAGCCGTGGCCATCGCCAGCTTGAATGGATACCGCCTTGGGGACAGAGTTCTGCAAGTCTCGTTCAAAACCAACAAAACGCACAAAGCCTAATATCCACTCAGATTGTTTCTAGAAAACTCTGCAGAAAATGGAAACAGAAAATGGAAACGTATCGACCGTAAACTTTCTACATTAGTAAAAACATCTTTGTAAATCAGTGTTACGAAGGAAAACTATATTTAGCGTCCAACAATGTGATTTTCTTTTCTTTTCCTTCATTGCTAAGCTTTGAATCTTCTTGATATACTTTATGTTGAAACAAAAAAAAACTGCAGGTTTCCATGCCTGTGATGTTGCATTCTATTGCTGTCTTTACAGATGGACCTTCTAAAATGTTACTAATAGGTTTTTGTCATTTTGTTGCACATCTGCTTTGAAACAGTAAGTCTTGTAAGGCTTTGTGTAGTGATTTACTTTGTATTTTTCTGTGTCCTGATTTTGCCTTAGGTGCGTTATGCCTTCAGTGGTTAGCAAGTACTTATTTTGAACTATTTGCGGTTTTGTTAACTTTGTAAGTATTCTGTTTATCGTAATATGAGTTGGTTATTGGTTGGCTGCATAATGTTGCTTATTGTAAAATTAATGGAGAAAAGACAAAAAAAATTCTTAAAGCAGTACCTTGCCAAAGAGCTAAGAACCTCTTTGATGTGGGTTTAAAAAGCATCTATTTTTATAAAAAGAAAAATTTGGAGAAACTTTTTACTGGACCTGGAACAAAATATTTTGACTTGGATACTTTGAGAAATATCTTCATATGACACCTTGTGAGCTTTTGAACTTTACCAGAAAGTTTGCAGTGGTTGAAATTTCTGGAGAGATTTATGATGTAAAAGATACCTTTTGAGATCTTTGTATTATCTTTAGATTCTAGAATCAATGGCAGTGCTGGTTTCATTTGTAAAATCATCTGTGGGTCGTCCCATCATCCTGGTTGTTATATGACTAGCACCTCGCTTTCCGATTTGATTTGGAAATGGATAAAAATACAAAGGTTGATTCGCAAAAGTGCATGCAAAATTATAACGTGGACGTATCTTAAAAGGTAAATGGGGGATAAAAATCAGTTCTTCCTAAAGGATTCCCTTCAGACAAAGCTCATGGTGTTTTGTGGTGTACTCACGCTATATCATTAGACGAATTTTGTCAATGTCAACCAATAAGGGTTTTTACCTACTTTGTATGAAAGATTGAGGAGGACAAGCCGATGAGGGCAGCAGCTTAAGAAAACTACTTTGAATGAAGAATAGAACGGATTACTCCTGAGCTTAGAGCTATGTAAATAAGTCCTTTTTTATGTTGAGTATTTGGCGAACATATTTTGGTTCTAATTTTGGACTTCATTGCAAAGTGCTTTTTTTTGTTTGTTTTTTTAAGGAGTATGTAAGGTATTTTCATTTTGGATATTGCCTTTTTTCAGTTTCCATTCTGTTGAAATACTTGATTTGTTGTCCTATGGACTAGCATTACAGTGCATCAAATTTGTTGGTTGTTTGGTCTGTAGATAGTCTTGCTTCGTATAAAGGTATTAAGAAACTATAGACATGTTTTTTTTGTTATTTTATATATAAACATTATAGATATATATATTTATGTGGTAAAGAATGGATATGAACCACAGTTTTGAACTATTTGATTACTTTTTTTTTCATACTCATATATACGTAATGCATATAACCTGTCTTTAAAATCGTAAAAAGGTGTATATTGCTTTATTCACTTTGGGGAAGGACGGTGAAGCCGTTCCATGACCATAGCAAAATGGGTTGCAAGAGATTGACATAACATCTTGCTTATCTTGAACAAACAAGAGGCTGGTCAAGCCTTAGATGCACTGAATACTGCACCTGCATCCTGCTTGGTATTTAGCCAATTACTAGTCATGCTTCCCCTTAAAATGAGCAGTGTGCTATGCATTATAAAATTATCTTTGCAACTGCTTTTTTCTTGTTTATCTATTCCTTCTTTGGGTTACTTGTACAAGTTAAACTTTAAGTCTAGATGAGCTGTGATACTTGCTGCTGTGGGGTAGGGGCTGCATTTTTCATGCCTGACCTCTCGTTGATAACTCATTAGTAACTTTTCTTTTTGTAACTGGCAACTTACTCATGATGATTGGGGTCTGACAATTTGTGCTGATGGCCCGGCATGAAAAAATATGTTCCTTCCCACCCCTCTTATCTCAATTCTTAATGTGAGAATGATTATTTATTTGAAGTTGTACAGTCTGACTTGGTTCACAGCATTTTTGGAATAGAATATATCTTTTGTTGAGTATTTAAAAGGATGTACATGTTCTTTACTTTGTGTTTGGATACTTTGGATTTTTTCCATGTTCAGTACATCAATAAATAAGTTGAAGGGCAATGCAAATTTGTGAATGAATCCTGTCATTACCTTTTTCATTATATTAAAGTAGGGTTGGTATCAATTTACCTTCAGCCAATTTAGCATGTAGGATTATTTCTTTTCCATTCTGTCTTTTGAAGTCCTTAATATTTCAATTGTTGAAGTATTTTCAGTTTTATTTTTTTTTAATTTACTCTATCCTTGTGTAAGGGTGTGAGCTTAAACCAAAATCGCAGCCACCATAATCCTGTTTAATGCAATTAATTTCTTCCCTCAAGTTTTCTGACTCACTTCAAAGTGTGCCTCCTGCAGCAAAGGGTATATCTAGATTAAAAACATGAGGGTTTTCTCCAATGTCTTGTGAAATCACAAACCAATTGCTGCGACTCCGGATAGTAGACATTTGATCACTGACTCCTTGTTTGAATGTTTTTCAACTAAAACCACAACAGGTGTTTCTCTTTGTGTGTGTGTGTGTGTGTGAAACCTATATGCCAATAACTGAATTGTACTGTATGAAAATACAGATGGATTCGGGAATTGGCTTGTAATTCATGTCAATGCAGGTTATGCATACGGTTCTTTTATTTATTTATTTTTTAAATAAGAAACAACTGCTGACATTTCTCATACTTCTATCCCAAAGTAGCCACCACAAATAGCAATGCATCATGTACCTTTTCTGGCAATGGGTTATTGTGCTCATGGTTGCTACAACTGTTAATACTGTTAATTTGTATCTCTATCTTTTGTTTTTCCTTTGTACTGCAACACAATGATAAAGTTAACAATAAATACAGAGCATTTTACTTGCATTTAACATCAAAAGTTGAAATCCATCTGAAAATAGCCAATCTAATTACTGGTTTCCCCCGCAGTTAATTGGGGCAGAGTTCAGGCGCTGGCTCGACTGTGCTGTCACAAAAGGCGGTACAAGGCTTGAAGGAAGAAGCCTGATATAGAGTATTGATTTTCCTTATCTCATGCTCCACTTGAGGCCGACAGCCTTGGCGAAGATGAAATGGCCCGCTTTGAAGTGTGCTTCCCTACTGTGCAGCCACCTCACACGGCCTGACTGTCATTTTAAGGGGCATTGGAAGGACGTAGAGCCACTGAAGCAACCACAGCCTTTTTGTAAAGAAAAGGTCTTTTAAGTGTGCCGTGTTTGGCCAGGGGGAAAAAAAGCTCCAGCCCAACACTTAATTTAATGAAGACAATGTTTATGGCATGCTCACTCATGTAGTATATCTATCCTTCTACGTGGCTAGCTGAGGATAAAGGCTCTAATCTGCCTGCTACTTAAAAAGCTTTCAGTACCTCAGAGTGCTTGTGATATTTACTGTTCCATTAACCTGCGTGTTAGAACAAAAGTAATCTCTCCTGACGGTCATTTGTAGTATCAAAGGGACCAATTTTCTGACTTGCTGTGGTGTTTAAAAGAATCCTTTTTGTCATTTTTGAATCCATGGCACTTGTCTGGTTTGTTGTGCTTTACGGTTAATGGATATTGGCATGTGAGAAGCTTTGGCTGAGTGACAACGCGTTGGTTCTTATCCGTCATGTTTGTGGCGGTTCTCCCAGCTTGAGCCCAGTGTTGTCACGGCAGACAAGTGATATGATTGGGCGTCTTCCAGCTATATGTTCTGATTACATGGTGCCAGTAAAAAATAGGATTAGGTGAGAGGCTTTAGCAGTTAATGGCTATCTCTGATGAGTTATAAGTTGATGCCACATCCCTCAATTATTTGACATGCAAAAACAGATTTTCAGTTTTGCTCATGTTGGCTCTTGGTTTCTTCAGTGAGCACACTGAATCACAGGAGTGTGGCTGGTGCTTAAAGATTACTTTGACTTTTTTGTGTGCTTTGGACACGCAGTCATTCAGATCATAAGATGATAGCCTGGAGAGGAGTGAATAATGAATAACTGTAACAGTGAAGCCCGACCAAACGTGATTTGCCGAGCGACCAATTCTGCATCCATTAATTTTCTGTGAGAAGCGAGCAATTTGCTGCGCGGCGCATGCTGGAATAACTTGCGACGCGAATCAAGCATGCGATGCAGGGAAAGGGGTTGGACAAAAATGTACGATTACGCAATGCATCTGGTGGCTTTCATCCACTTTCTCAATACCAGGAAGTAATATTAGCTGTCCAAGTATGTCTTTGGTGGACAAATTGATTATAGAGTGTCAGATTTGCCAAATTGTTTGACCCCTCTACACCTATAGGGAGACTGAGTAGTAGTTAGGATATTGCAGGTGCCCCCGGTGGGTAGTCTACACACTATTAAGACTAATTTAGCAGAGTTCGTCGTTAGCGATAGTTTTTTCTTACTTTTGACTAATTCAAACTTATTTGTCCAACTCCATTCCCTGGTTATTAAAACTTTACACAGCTATCTAAGCTAATTGAATATCAAAATATTTGGGTCAGACTGATTGACTCCCGTTTGCTACCGCTAGTCGACACACCGAGAAGCTCGGAAGCCAATTTGACCAATTTGAAGGGGCAGCTGTGGCTCTACGTGAGTTTGCCAAGAGTGGGGCTTCAGCATAAGGCACTAAAATGAGTTTAAGAGCACACCATTTTATCTTCAGTGACTTCTTAGTGCCTGCACTTTAAGGCCCAAAATATAAAATTGCATTTGGATGGAAAGTCACAGGTCAAAGCTAACCCAGACCATTAAACAAAACCATTTGTTATCTTGATGCGACACCATCTTTTCTCTCTAAGGAGTTTGTAGACCGAGGTTGATGCTATCTGCTATTCCACCTTTTGAAATTACTTTGACTTATATGCATTCTGTTTTCTAGAATCTCTAGAAGTGTTTTTAAATAGGCTTTCACTATAGTCCTCTGACGATTATGGATAATAGTGTATGGAAAACGTTTGTCCTGTCTGCCCTTGATGTAGCTTCATAATTCCAATGTACTGTAAAGTGATTTTTGCTTTGGACTGCAGTTGCCAAACAGGCAAATTGTGAGAGATTTGACCTCCGGCAGTGTCTTGTATACATTTTATTTTCTTTATTCTACCCCCCACCCCAAAAGACTGTGTATTCAAAAAACAGGTAAGACAGATTGTTTCTCCATTGTCATCCCACCTATTCGCTACTCTCTCCTTGCGTCCATGATATCTAGCATAGCGTGATGTGGGAGTAGATAAATAAAACATGCCAGTAAATTTGGTCCAGCGCTGCTGATGTCAGCCGATGCCCATAAACAAATTTGCATGTGGCCTGTCTGCTGATGTGATTTATGGCACACCAGGTTTTCCATTTTGCTCATTTATAGTCTGCGCCTATCCTGTCAGTAACAACTGAGCCACAAGGGCCGTTATCCGTCATGGTTTTTACTATTGTGTATGTTTGAGAGCTTGTATTCATACAAACAAATGGCATTATTAGAGGTGGCTAATGACAGCAAGATTGCACTTTTAGCACAAAAGCAATACTTCCAATCAGTAACAAATGTCACCTTGTTTTTACCTGTTATTGTAGTGCCCCCTTTGGCCAATCGGTGTAAGATGCATAATTCCCCCAAGTTTAGAAATCTAAAATATTAGACACCACTCCATAGTCTTCAAAGCACAAATATGTAGAGCAAGGTAAATTGTGTATGTAATCATTGGATCCACAGTCTGGGAGTTATTGCCAGGCAAACTGGAGTAAGCTTTATTGTCCCATGGCCATTCAAGTTAGCGGTTTCATGGTTGTGTTGAGTTGTGGAGAGATCTTAGTGGTGCTGGCATATGAGGAAACAGACACACATTCATGAACTAACACCAAACACAACACTGTCTAAACAGGATGCTAGTTGCTAGCATTTCCTATGGTAAAGTTCACGTGTGCACACTCATTGGAATCACCACCAGACAGCACTCAGTCAGGATCCTGAAGGTAAAATCTGATTCGAAATCAATAAGGCTTTAACTTGTTAATGACCTCTGCCAAGGAGTTATGTTTTTGCTCCTGTCAGTTTGTTTGTCAGGAGAATATCTCTCAAACTCCTGAATGGATGGACAGGTAGGCCTTGGCTCTTGGAACAATTGATTTGATTTTGGTGGCGGTCCGGATCTGGGATTTCCACTATTAGACATTTATTGTTTTTACGCTAACGGTGGTAGAGACTTTATTCCAAATCCTAAGAGTATGTTTGCTGGGTCAAGAAATCAATCAAACTTAAAATTTAAGTGACAGTAGTGATGTTTTTGGGTGTAACAGCAAGTCGGAGAATTGTTCAGCTTTGGCGGAGGTTTGTGCTCTGAATGCCTTCTAGTGCATCTATTATTCATCTCACCCTACTCGGGCTAAATGAGGGAGTGGGCCAGACAAGGAAGAAAAGTTGTTTTGTTTCCTTGACTCCCTACTTCATTTGATGTTCTTCCTTATTCTTCTTACCCTGTTCTGTCTGAACAAGGCAGGTGAAATGGACAAGGAAAAGAATCATTTGGTTTCGTTGACTCCCTCTTTCATTTGATGTTACCTCCACTCCTCACTCCCTAAGATTCATTTTGTGATTCATGTAATGCCTGCCTCCAGGAGAAGCACTCATATTTAGTACACGTTGGTCTGTGTGATCTGCTTCCAGTCTCATGGCTCTGGAACAACCTGGAACAGCAGCCTAAGATTTGCTAAACCAGAAATCTTCTTATATCTTACTATAAAACTGCACTTCTCTAATTCCTCCTTAGACATGGTAACATCCTCATAGCATATAGTGGCATTAGTTATGTTCCCTTTATTTAGCTTTATTAGAGCAGTCATCACTTCATCTCGCTTCTCAAGCTGATCTGATTTACATTGTCTGCTCACTGCACAGCTGTTCATTGAGTTTGTCCTCTGCAGAACAATGTCTTTCATCCACCAGTGAAATGCTCTTGAACATTTTAAATGAAAAGGCCTTTAAATTGATTGGCGTGGAGTGGCTGAATAGTGGTCCTTTATGTGCCTTTTATATGATCCTTTTAATGGCAAAGTGTCACCGATACTTCACAGGTAAATTCACGAGTGCCCTCTCTTTATGTCAGGTTTTTCCAACAAGCACCCCTGAAATATTCTTTTTAACAAGCGGCTACAAAGGTTTAGACATTTCACACGTGTTTATTTAAGAGGTGTGAAGTGGTGATCAGTTGATTGCACACAAATCCAAATGAGAAAATGGCAAAGTTGAAAAGATTGAAATGGAATTAAAGTATCGTAGAATTCTACTTTGACCGCCTTCAATTGAATTAAACCTTGACGGTCGAAGAAAATAATATAGACGTGTTTAATGTGATAACTTAATATTGTATGCAGAATTTGTCACAGGATTTTTCAGAAATCTCCTCCTCCCCACAGCCCATGTCAGTAGCTGGATTTACTGTAATTTACATTGTTACATTGTTGAATGCTACTCCTCTGCATCATCTTTCCATTTCTTACATCAAGACTGGCATTTGGCTCAGCATAGGACCTCATTCTGATGTCTTCCTACTTCTTCCAGTCCACAGTCAAAGATGTTCAGTGATTGGATTTGAACGCTTACATCACAAATGGTGGAAGCTTGGCTTCCTCCAACCCTGTCAGATCAGCACTGACATCCATCGATGAGGCATCATCTATCTTTTCCTGATGACTGCTAACAGGGCCCCATGTTACTCTCCCTATGAGGCCTTGGCACCTCAATTCCATAATGAGGCAGTGAAGAAAAGGGGTGCAGATTAGAATAACAGCCTTAACTAATCCATAACAGGCCGATGAGGCACCGCGTTCGGGGAAAGCGTGTCATTTCTTATTTCGCACTGCGACGGCAAAATCTCTCCTTCTCTTTCTCACCCCCACGCAAAACAAGCCCCGAGAATAGCGGCTGTGGCAGGCTGCTGGCACAAGGACGGCAATCAACAAAACGTAGCTTCCTCCCCTATCTCTCTCTCTTCTTTTTTCAGCTCCCGCAGTAGTCTGGAGAGAACAGAGAGGAAATCCATGCCTCTGACTGTTGTCTTTGGAAATCAAAGATGAGTTTCAGCTGGGAGGAAACAACTCTGAGGCCCTCATTTCAGGGACAGAGGCTGTTCTGCCAATGATTTCTATCGACAAGTCTTCCTCTTGTCCTTCGCTACTGTTGTAGGAGAAGAACAGTAGAGGCATCCAAGCAAAGTTAGTTGGTGAATGTACAGCTTACTTATTATGGTCTGTCAGCATAAACAATTCTTGTGGTTGTTGACATACAGTTGTGCAGATTATTTAAATCTAATTTTGTGACTGGTTCCCATTTTCATTGTCAGCAGTAACCATGTGGTGTTGACATTCATGATTCAACATACACCATACCCATACCAAATGTTTATTCTGTGGTCAATCACAGAAAAATGAAATGAAAAATGAAAAAAATGATACATTATGACTACAAATACTGTTCTGCCTTTCTCACTTTAGTCTGTATTATGATGTTAAGCTCAGGTATCAAGTTCTGCCATCACAATAACAGAGACAGAGGAGATACTGTAGCAGTATCTTATGGGCCAAAATGCACATAAACATAGATAATCTATTGTGTATTTTACAATGTCGTTCTCGAGCACTAGTGTGTTTTTTAAGTAGTGATCCTGTTGAAAGATTCTTTAAAAGAGAAAGTGAACTGTAGGGAACATTACATTACATTACAGTCATTTAGCAGACGCTTTTATCCAAAGCGACTTACAAAGGTGATGACTTAAATAATAATGAAATACAAAAAATTGTCCACTACCAAGAACTCTTTTGTTTCATCATTTAACAAAAACTGCAAATGTTTAGTCAGATGATATCTCTCTAACAAGATTACACATTTTTTACAAATAATTTAATAATTAAAAATATTTTTCAAAGTTAAAGCACAAGCAGTAGCGACAATAATGCCATATTCATTTAGTCAATATCTGGTATTGGTTGTTAAAAGACCAAAACAATTTACACTATGTAGTAGGAGCATACATGTGTTAATATTTGAATGAAATATATGGTGTGACAACAATTTGAGGAATGGTGTGTGAACAAGATATTCACATATATTTCATGTTTCATATATTTCTCAAAGATCTAAAAGTTTTGGTTTGTATCAGTTCTAAATAATGTATTCTTGAATAAGAAGCATCAACTGAGTAGAAAAATGTTTTAGTTTTTAATAAATTACGTCCTCTTTAAAAGCACAGGAGTTTCATTTAAAGAGAGCATGTCAACAATCCTGTAGCCGCCACTTTAAAGAAGAAATGGGCTCTGAGGTGGCCATTTTGGATGGTCATTGAATATGTTTATTGTTGACTATGCATGTAATCCTGTTTTATCCATGTTTTATTTTTTATTTTTTAGTTATTTGAAAGGGACAATGCACGTGAATAAACTGGTTGTAAAGTGTACCGGATTTAACCACAAGGCTAATTTTCATGTGCAGTCCTTGGGCAGGTTGATGGATTAAGAGAATGAAAAAAAAAACCATGACAAAGAGTAGCACATACAATAGAAATAATAGCACAGACATATTAGTTAAAAAAATAAAAAAATAAAATACAGGTGAACATAAAACAGGCAGCCTTGTGAATATAAAAGCAAGACCAATCCATCATCAGCACAGAAAACAACATGCAGCACATGCATCACACATACAGCATCTCATGCATCATTTGACAAATAATGTGCCGACATCGCAACATGCATCACGAGCCGAAACGCTGAACTAATGTTCATGTTATGATATTGTTCTTTAATATTAAAGCGTTGTCAAATTGTTCCCCGAGAGTCGCTGCATTCTTTCATTCCTTTGGTTCTTTTTGATTCATGCACCTAACAGGAGCTGCAAGGTTGCAACTGGTTTTTTTACCCTTTGTCAGTTTCTTCCACCTGCACTGTGTATGCAGGCAATCATATGAATTATAATGGGAGGCAACGCGAGTGTGTCCTCTCCTCCATGCTGGTGTCAGGTTTACTCCTGTAATTTCAGTTCCCCTCCACTGTGACTTTGGCATTGTGGAACACATTGTAACAGCCAATAGTGTGCAACCATAATAGAATGTCAATTTCACAGCTAGAAGAACATGTGTGTGTGTGTGTATTGCATGTATGGATGTATGCTGCATGCGTGCATGTCCGTGATTTTTCTATAGCTGTGTATACATGTGTGTCAGGCTGAGGGAGAAATAGCTGGTGGCTGCTTTGCTAGTGTCTCTCCCAGCTTTCATCTCTAACAAGGCCTGATTTAAGGACGACCCGAGCACAACAGGAATAGCGCCTGGTCTCTCATTTCCTCTGCAGCCAGTAGAGATGAGATCTCTTGAAAATATTAAGCCAGGGAATAATGATGTTTGATTTGACTCTACTGGGTGTGTCTCTGCGAGGGCTATTTTCGCCCACTGCTGCCCCTGAGAGAGAATACATAGAAGAGGCTATGTCCACAAAAAACAACAGATTGTTGTTTGTGGATGATGTAAGGACGCTGGATTTCTTATAGAATGAAGAGCTGCTGTGTTGCCCTGTTGGTAGTGTGAGTCACGCTTGGTTTTATAGCTTAGTGCGTCTCAGTGGGATACTCCTGATCAACTCAGGTTGAATTCAGTGTGAGCACGCTGCATTTCAGATGGTCAACATGTGAAGGAAGTGTTGTTCCAACAACACTGTACGTAAAACATAATCTTGATTTATTAAGAGTTTTAATGTGTTATCAGAAAACATCCAGTTGTGAATAGCTGACCTTGGTTACCATCCTGTCAAAGCTTTATTGAACAATCACCAATTATTACCTCCAAGAAAGAAAAGGGGGTAAAAATTAAGCATATCCAGGTATTAATCAGGTAGTTTTTGCTGACAAGACAATTTTATTAAAATTCTCCAATCTGATTGTAATTCATTGCTGCTAATCAAAGATAAACTGGGCCTTGGGAATCCTCCGGGAATGGAGGCCGTATTTACCCGCCTTGAGTTTCCTCAGCAGCCCGACTCAAATTCATCTAGCATCCTAGCACTAGAAACACACTGTGGTATTTACCTCACTACAGTCTGCCCTCTCTGAGGAGCAAAGTCATTTGCATGGCTGCTTGTCAGCCGCGTTAATACTGACAAAGATTTGCACCCATTTTAATCATGCCACATAATAACAAAAGGTATACAAAGTTGTTTATGACTGCTCCACTGCTGAGCAATTGGGACATTCCTTATTGCGGCGCACATTAAAAAAGATTGCACTTTGTTCCGAGTGGCAATTGCAAATCACAAACGTCAGAGAGGTACAGCAAAAAAGATGACTGCAATGACGGTCGAGTAACGAAAATACATTTCCATATTAAAGTGCACGGCGCCGTGCAGAGCACGACTCTCTGTTTGAATTGCGTTCTCCAGCCTGCCTTCCTTCAGTGTATGGAATAGCAGGGCCCACGCTGCTGTGACTGCAGTACCGTAAATTTGAAGTTGTTTACGGATGCTGCCATCTTGGTGCGCTCCGGGAGGGAAACTTGGAGCGGGGCCATTTACCGGCAGCTTGATGAGAGTGCAGTGAGGCGATATAATTAATACAACATCCCCGGGCCCACAGGCTAGGCTGCAAACATAACCTAGGAGGGAGGAGGAGAAAAGGGAGAGAGAGAAAAGAAGACAGGAGGAAAAATAAGCAAGGAGAATCATCGCTATGTAGAGTGAGAGAATAGGAAATAAGAGAAGCGAGAGGGAGAAGAGTGCAGGGCAGGACGGAGGGATGAGGGTACCTGTCAGTGCTGGGAGACACATGGCTGCCATACACGATGAAACCATGCAGCTGAGAAATCCTCATCTGGCTGAATTACAGTCATCTCCAACTTGATCAAACCCTGAATGTGCCAATCGATGGCAGTTACCAATTTCGGGAGGATGTCGGGCCACAGATCTGACTTGACATTGATGTGACGTGGATTTAGTGTTAAGGTCCCTTCAGCTATCAAAATGTCTTTGTTTTCCGGGTGGGTCTGTGCTTTCTGCTGTGCTACAACCCAGAAGCATCTACATTAAATTGAGCTCAAGAGATGGTACAGAGGGCCCCTTCCTTTTAAGTACATCACATACTTTTAATGCCTCCAAACTACAAGCTAGACTTTTAGAATATGGTGGGCTATTGGTTTAACGACACCCTATTTGATAGTATATGAAAGTACAACTGGATATCAGTGCTGCAGTTACACCGATCAGGCAACTAACACTGCATGTGCACTTCAGTGAAAGAGGAATATGTTAAAACCGAAAAGCCCAAGGTATCGAGACCCGATTTGCTTCAACGTACTTGAAAGAAAATGGATCCATAGGCCTCTAAGACCTCTTAAACGGAGAGGAAACGGTGCAGCTTTGGTTTTCCTTCCAATGCAACAGATTTTGGTAAACTGTGAGCAGAAATGATTTCACCCATGGCACTGTAGTTGTTGCTTCCCCTTAACTTTGCCTCAGTGGGAAAACCCTTGTCTGTTGAGCTCCATCAAACAAGAGAAAAACTTGCCTGGAGATAGGGGGGGGTCCATAGGGAGGTCCTCGCCTCCCCCTCTCACTCTCTCCTTGTGTATCCATTTATTTTAGCTGGTGAAAAATAACTTTGGGACCAAGGTTGTCAAACAACCGAGGTGCATTCTGTGGACAAAAAAAAAGCAAATAATAATGTGCAATCTCAGCTTCCCAAGAGCATTCTTTATTGTATTACATTACAAATAGGAGTCTGTAAACTGAGCAATGAATACCATCTTAAAGTGGACAATGGAGCATCCAGCCTAGCTCAGACTGACCACTGAGCTCCTAGCCTAAACAATGATATCAGGTTTTTTTTTATTCAACTCTCATTTATTGTGGACATTAAGCCTGGGTTTATCACTTTTGCAAATCAGCCAAATGAGTGGAGCAAAACACTGTAAATGACATGCCTGCCAACAGACACAAAAGAGATAGGGGCTATAAATACCCTGAATAAATCCTCCTAATCAAAAAATGGAGGAAGCATAATATAGGAGCCCAGTGGCTGAATCCCATTTTAAATGGTTTCTCCAGCCTTTCCTTTTGGTTACTGTTTAGAATTCACTTGATAATTACCGTATTAAAATGCATGTAGGAGTCTGTGCAGTTGTGGTGGGAAAAGATAAGGCCGCAGAGAGTAGGGGGGGGAAAAAAGTCGACCGGAGGCCTATCAGTCAGTTCTGAATTGCTTTATAATTACTGAGATGCGGAGACATAATTTCCTTCTAAAAATAATGCAAAGTTTCATTTTCTTCCCGTCTCTTAATGC
>CABFOQ010019811.1:1998-15206 GCA_900660455.1 Gephyroberyx darwinii
AGAACTGCCCTTGCCCGCCCAGCCCCCCACACACTTTATCCTTAAACTTGTTTATTGTATAGTGATGTGTGCCTCTCTCTTGCTTTGTTCTGCTGCATAACTGCAATTTCCCCTTGAG
This sequence comes from Gephyroberyx darwinii, assembly GCA_900660455.1. Taxonomy (NCBI): domain Eukaryota; kingdom Metazoa; phylum Chordata; class Actinopteri; order Trachichthyiformes; family Trachichthyidae; genus Gephyroberyx; species Gephyroberyx darwinii. The sequence continues at coordinate 2,117 of CABFOQ010019811.1, forward strand.
GACAATAAAGAGCTATCTAGCTATCTATCTATGCCTTCCCATGCGAGCGTCTTGAGTGTTTCATTACCAGTAACAGCACTGCTGCTAAAGCGAAAAAAGGAGGAGAAAAAAAAACTACACTGGTTACTAAGATTTTTAGTAACATAAAAAATATCTATTGGGTCCATTAATTGTGCTCTGTTTGCAGATATTGCCCCCCCAATTTTAAGTGAATTTATTTTTGCATCTTCAGTGCTAAGCAGTCATTTGGTGTTTTGCAGTGCATTTCCCAGAGATCACGTCTTAACAGTGTCTCTAGTACTTTGACATCACTAGACTGACAGCAGCTCCCAAACAAACCAGCATGGGCTGCTGCACTGAGACTAGTGAAGCCACTACAAATAATGCTAACAGAACTGACAGCATAACAGAGAGAGTAGACTGTAGCTAATAAACTATGTGATTCGCAGTTCCAGGAGTCAGAGACTGCTGTACCGGAACTCAAAATTGTATTCAACAGTCATACATAAAACAACTTGTTGGCCTCCGAATAGATTGGGTGATAAAGGCACAGTCACAACTCCAACAATACAAACCAAAAGCAATAAGTAAAAATACAAACAACAAACACTATGGGGCTGAACTGCACACTCCAGCGTTAACCTAGGGGTGTCCAAAGGACGCCCTTTAGCCCAGTTAATCCAGCAAATTATCTAATAATCAGAATTATTCTGATGTGGGAAAAACAGCGGTTGGCTTTCTAGCAGCTAGGCCAAGATTGTAGAACACAGCATACCATACATTTGCCATCTGGCCTGGGCAGCACAGTCTGTAGAGCGTGAGACTCTCAGGGTTGGTTCGATCCCCACCTGACCTGTAACTAGGTCTGACTTAAGGGTAACTGTATGCAAAGGCACACCCACATACTCCATCCCAAACCCCTGCACTAAACACTAGACGCTGCAGTTGATTTGTCAGAAAAAGGCAACACATCCTTCAGAATAAATGACTGGGAAGCTGCTGTATCTCTCAGAATTGTCACTGGCACCTTACTACTCTCATCACCTAATGACATAAAACCCTGCATCAGAAACAGGGCATAAACTTCAAGTTCTGACTTTTTCTCAATCACAGAGGGAACCCCTGACACTCAAGGCGTTTTGACTAAAGCAACAGGGTAAGGGTAACACTTAAGGGTAACAGTTGGCAACAATGTGTCCACATTTCTCACAATAGTTGTCACAATTTCCTTGGTACCTGACTCCTTATCACGCCTATTCTCGGCAGCATTAGGAGTACTGGCTGTTGGCTGCACTGCTGGCACACAATGAAACTCCCTAGAGCTAGGGCAATCAGAGTATGAGACTCTCACAAAATACAGGTCGATGTGTGAGGACATATTCATTAGGAAGACTAGCGGCCTGAGAGACTTGAGACAATTGTTCATTTAAATAAATTTTTTCCTGTAAGACAGTTTTTAAATTCCTCCATAACCATCAAACCTCTGAGTTGCTCCATACTTTTCACACCCTGTGCCGTACACCATCGATCAAATAGTACCTCTTTCTCACGAGCAAAGTCAACAAATGTCTGGTTTTCCTGCTTTTTTTAAACACCGAAATGTCTGGCAATAAGCCTCAGGGAGGAGTTCATATGTTCGTAGAATAGCAGCCTTGACATGATCATAAATTAGGCTATGCTCAGAAGACAGACGTATACGCGCCTTGCCAGTAAGGCCACACTGTAACAACGTCCAAACAATTTTTAGGCCAGTTAAGTGTTGTAGCAACACGCTCAAACAACATGAAATATGTGCAGCCACTGGTTACTGTTACAACTCTTGACTACAACACCTTTAGTTTTAGCATGGAGCAAAGGGGAACACCAAATAGCTTACTAGTTTCAACTGAAAATTGCAGTTCAGTTTCTTTTCATTAAGAACTATACCTAACAAGGAACAGAGGGGGTTGGAGAGTAACAATATTTTTTTTATTACAATGAACCAGCCAAAGCATTTTCCAAGGCAATAAAAACACAGGACATAGTATCAATGACAGGTGGAAATCACACAGCTTCAATCAGAGATAGCTAGCTAGCTAGTTATATAACTAGAGATATAAAAAAGGTAAATTCAAACCAGTCTCAGGTATCAGTCATTACGTGCATATTTAAGGCAAAACATTAAGGAAAACACACCATGCAGTAAACACTCAAGTCCTGCAATAAATAGTGAAGGAAAGCTTTAGCTGTGGTTCACACTGGCAATTAATAACTAAAAACACTTAATCAATTTAAAATAAATAACTACAATAAAGATTAAGAAAACAGCTAGAAGAACAGCAGCTGAGCAACGGTGCAAACTTGCAGTTGTGCAAAGGGGCTCAGAATTGGTCAGCAGGTGTTCCACACAAATACAACAGCAGCACCATTCAGGCTATATCTACACAATGGAACAAAATGACATTAGGGAGCTGTGGTGCAACATTACCAGAGCAGGGGGAAACCACCGGCACGATCGGGAATACTATACTTCTTGCTTAGATCTCAGCTTGGATCTCTCAGCCTGTGCAGACAAATGCTACCATGTACCAGGAAGTGTACCAATTTATATGGCAGTGTAAATGAGTGTGGTGAAGTGATTAGCCATTGGGAGCAGCACCAACTCATTTGAGGGCAACACCTACCCAATTCAAAGACACACCCACTCCACTCACCAATTCCCAGGCTACATTACTATCAACATCTTTTTCACGAAAAGGTGGAACCAGATGAATGTTCTTGCTCACAAACCCAGATGACAGGCGAGACGCAGACACAGAGGGAGAAGTTAACTCTAATTCTTTCAGGTGCAATGCCCTATTGGTCTCTGAAACTTTCTCATCTCAAGCTCACTAGTACCTGCAGTTCTTCTTGGGCTAAATGCCGTAATGCAATCTCAAGCTGTTTTAGACGCACTGCTTCAGTAAACTGCTCTCTACCAGACACGGAGGAGTTTCCTCACAAACTTCAGGAAACACCTCACTCCATTAAAGCAGACAGTAACTCGTCTATAATAACTCGCTTGGAAATGGGAACAATATTTTGAGACTCCTACTTAATCAAAATCCAGCAGAACACTAAACTCTGAGGTCTCACAAAGTAGTTAACTGTGTCAACAAAGTGTTACGGAAGCACAAAGTAACACGCAGAGGCTGCAATCACTAAACAGGTGCACACACCTCACTACCAATCAGCACTGTGCCAAACAAAGTGTCACAGTATGGCAAAGTAACACACACAGGTACCAGTCACCAACCAGGTGTACACACTAAACACCAATCAATTGGCATTTCACTAAGGCACGGCGCACAAAATAGACTAAGCCACAAACACAGCCGCACGTGCCAAACAATTTGTTTTGACGAGCCCCCAAATATGTTATGGCCTCAAGAAGCAAAAGGCTCACATTAATGAGGCAGCAACATATAAATGACACAAAACCGGGTTTAAACAAGAAAAGTAATTTATTTAACAAGAAAAAAAAACAGAATATTTACCAAGTTTTTAAACAATAAGAGCAGGGAGGTCTGGCCCGAAAGGAACAAAAGGAGAAGTCACTGGGCCAACCACGCAATGGGCCGTCGGAGCCAGGACCTCTCCCTAAGCTAACCGAAATGGAGGGAAAGAAACTACCAAACAAAACCAAAAACTGGTCTACCAGACCTCCCCCCCCAAAAGAAAGGAGAAGGCTACCCATAAGGCTAACAAAATAACATGCTGGTGGAAGGATCCTTTATAACAGGGACACCCTCATTAAGCCCAAACCATGGGCACCTGTGTAAGCAGAGAGAGAAAGGGAAAAGCAAAGCAAGGGGGGGAGCGCATAACTCTAGTAACATTTCAATCATCAGACTCACAAATCTCTAGCCCACCATCAAGAGACACTAAATAAAAGATAAGCGTATTAGTAAATATGTACTCTGTCAAGAGAATATGGGTTAAGAGTATATCTGGGTACTCAATGCTAGTTTAAAGGTTATCGATATGTTTATTATGTGTACCGTGGCTGTTGGCTGATAAGCTCAAGCAGTATCACTCCAGGCCTAGTCCCTCACCAAACACACCAATTTTTTTGGAGCGCAGGAAAAGGCCAAGGTCAGTTTCCACCCCCATTTATACTCTCTGCTCTTCACCTGGGTCCTAGTGCTTGACATGTTTCCATCACGATTCCCCTAAGGTTCCTGGGTTCTAATGGTGCAATCCATTGTACTGGAAAAAAACAAGCTCCGCCACGGAAAAGTGCAATAGAACAGTCATTCAAGTCGGAATTCCCAGTCAGATCTAACTGGTCTGAGTTCGCCGATATAAACACACCTGATGTCACTGCAATATAGCAGCACACACCATCAACAGTAAACACAATTCCCTTTGCATAAATTTTTACTTCATGTCGTTTTTGTTATGAAAACATGTTGAAACAACTTTGTAGTTTATATTTGTAACACAATTCGGTTGATTAGCGCTCAACGTTACGAGATAGAAGTCTTTACTAGTGTGTGGTACTAGCCTACTAACGTTAACATTACTAGTTCACTGATATGCGCCATTTCTCTTCACTAATAGCGCTGTAGTAGTTTTTCCTTGGAAGGTAGGTAGGTAGGAAGGTACTGGTCTTCTCTTCAGCCATAGTACAATAACTAATCAACAGAAAATCCAAGGAAAAAGATGTCAGAGTACTGCCCTCACCACAGTCTAAGTAAGTGGTTTTCAATCCAGTCCTCAAGTACCCCCTGTTCTATTCAGGCACACCTGAACCAATTAGAGGCTTCACGTTTTCATGATACCTAATTGGTGTGCCTGAGTAGAGCAGCAGCTAGGCAAAGTGGTGGATCAGCAGTATTACCCCTGCCAGCTCCCCAGGTCCTGGGGGGACACAGCTGTACCAAATCAGCAATCCAGCCAGCTACCTGTCTGTGTGAGTGAGAGTGCGTGGGTGTGCTGACTGAGCGGGCGTTTGCATTCTCCTATCTGGGCAGTGTTGGCGCCTGCATGGTCCCCTAGTCCTATGATGACACTGACTGTGAGCTGCCATTTGCTGTGATGCCCCACATCAGATCTGGATGTCCCACCATAATAAACTTTTATGCATTGTGTATACGCTGCTTGCCCAAACTCGGGAGTTTTTCCTTGTCCTCTGTTGAGGGTCCAAGGCTGGGGCATGTCGTGTACTAACCATTTATTATTTCACGTTTGGCACTGTGAAGCCCTTAGAGACTGTAACGGTGATTAAGGGCTATCCAAATAAATGTGATTTGAATCAAAAATGATTGGTACATCTATTTTCATTGGACACCTGAGAGCAAAAGACAGCACAGTCGGGATCTGCACAGTTGGGATCTGCAGATTAGCTGCTATCAGTGTTTTCCACAAGACATAGCCAGCCAAAGAAAAAAGTAGCCAAAGAGGGATATTGCATAGATAAATAAGCAATAAACTACAATAGGTAGATGAAACCCTCTGTCCTGGAGTTACAAATATAACCTATGTTACAGTGTTACCACCCAACTGGGTGGGATGCAACAAGAACAAATCTCCTCTTTCCTGCACTGGAACAGCACTAAAGCCATGTGGCGTGCCAAACCAAGTGTGGACACAGAGAGGTCTGTCTGATGCATGACAGCTCTTTTCTGAACACTGTTTGCATTTATAATGGACACCTGGCGCTCTACTCTCTGTACACAAATGATTGGACTTCTAGACACCGTCCATGCATTTGCTACAGTTTGCAGACGATACTGGCCATACCGATTACAGAATTTTCATTTTGTCTGTTCTTTTAAACAATAAGGCACTTGACACAAGTAGTGGTTGTCAGTACCCAGAAAGAGTGGGTCAGTCATTGATTGAAGCTAGGCTCTAGTTTGCATTTTATAATGCTGCGTTCTAGAGATTTCAGGATGCAAAACTGTCTTTCAAGTCAAATGTCCAAGTAGGAAACTTGGGGAAGTTTCTGACATACAGTTATCTGACGTCAACTTGGCGGCTGTAAACACTACACAGCATTATTTTTACCATGTTTACAATCCTTAAAATACATTAAGGTTACATTTTCTGCAATGTGTGACCTTACATATATCAAATGTGTGTGGCAAATGGATAAACATATATATTTGAATTGTTAAGTTGCACTTACAGTTGCTAACATTCTACGCTACCTAGCTAGCTAACACTGCCAAATATTTTTGACATAACATGAGCTGTTTCATGGGGAACAACATTGTATGTTAAGCAAAGAAAATCTTGCAGGTGCCCCAACTGGATCACTGGAACACACAGACTTAACTGTAATTACAACCTACCAGCTGGGAATTTATGACTTTGATGAATGCAGGTTCATGCTGCGTTCCATTCAAATATTTTCAGTTGAAAAACTTGTCTAAGTGCAGTTTTCCTCCTAAATCTGGGGAAGCATACAAGCGCAGGATAGTTAAGAGGCAAATACTGATCCTGACCTTCCTCTTGATGTTTTCCAACAAGTCGTCCTGTCCATGTTTGAAGTATGGGTGCTGGAACTCCACTGGCCCATCCTTCTCTTGCTTCACGATGCCGGTGTCAATGTGCATCACTTTACGGAATCCATCTGCACACCAAAATACACAAATCAAGCAAAAGCTTAAGTCACGCACACAATCTTACATGTACAGTGGCTATAAGAAGTATTCACCCCCTTGTCCTTATTTTTACATTTTATTGTGTTACAACATGGAATCAAAATTAGAGATGTTCCGATACCATTTTTTCCTTCCCGATACCTGAACTTACCGATCCGATACCAGTGCGTTAAAAAATATATATATATAATTTTTTTTAACAGCTGTATACTACTAACCCTGGATGTGATATGATTGATGCGTCTTCAAATGCTTTATAAGATTGCTGGCTCTCTCTCTCTCGCTCTCTCTCACCCTGTGTGTGTGCCTGCTTGTCTCTCGCTCTCTGTTTAGACACATACACTGTAAAAGTTTAGACAACAAATATATATATATATATATATATATATATATAGCCAACACCATCATTAATCAGGGTGTTTTATTTTGAAATTTGTTTTATGTTGGAAATTGACCGGATACTCTATGCCATTCCTGTGTCTGACTTCCTGAATGGCTTGACACATTCACTTGCGGCTTGCGGAAAAAATAGACCAGACGCTGAAACTATCGCTGCAGCGCACGAGCTGCCGCAACGCAGCCGGTCAAATTGGTTATCATGGGCGCCAAAAAGGAAACTGGCTGCGCTTCGCGGCGCTTCCACGTCCGGTGTGAACCCGGCGCTACACTCTCCACTAGCACGGCACGTGTTGTTCTTTGCCTGTGTAAAGTAAATGAGCTATCAGCACATGATAAATTACGTGATATTGGATCGGTGCATAGACTCATGTACTCGCCGATACCCGATCCAGCATTTTAGGCTGTATCGTAGGCATTTCCGATACTGGTATCGGGACAACTCTAATCAAAATGGATTACATTTTTTGTCATTGATGAACACAAAGTGCTTTATAATGTCAAAATGAAAAATTTTCTTCAGAACATAATTACATAATTAGTTGAATGGAGTCCACGTGTGTGTGCAACTGACATGATTTCAGAATAAATGCACCTGTCCTTGGGTGATTCCACAGTTGGTCAGTGCATTTCCAAACTAACGATGAAGACCAAGGAACATTCCAAACAGATTTGGGACATGGTTCTTGAGAAGCAACAATCAAGGGAAGGATATAAAGAAAATTTCCAAGGCATTGAATGTCCATCATTAAAAAAATGGAGAGAATATGGCTGTGAATCTGCCTAGAACAGGCTATCATCAAAAACTAAGTAACCTGGCAAGATGGGAATATGCAGAGGCCACCAAGAGGCCTATGGCAACTCTGAAGGGTTAGGACACTCTACAAATCTGGGCTTATGGGAGAGTGGCAAAAAAGCCCTTGTTGAAGAAAAAAACTCACATAAAATCTTGACTAGTTTGCCCAAAGGCATGTGGGAGACTCTGAGACCACGTGGAAGAAGATTCTATGGTCTGATGAGAATTAAGAACACCATCCCTACTGTGAAGCATAGTGGTGGCAGCATCATGTTATGGGGATGCTTTTCTGCAGCAGGGACCAGAAAATGAAGGTAGAAAAAGGTAGAGGAAATGGATGGATGGAGCAAAGTACAGAGAAACCCTGGAAGAAAACATTCTGCAAGAGTCCTGGGACTTGGGAGAAGATTCATCTTTCAGCAGGACAATGACCCAAAACATGTAGCCAAAGTTACACTGGAGTGGCTTAAAAACCAAAAAGTCGATATCCTGGAATGGCTCAGTCAAAGTCCAGACCTCAATCCAATTGAGAATCTGTGGCAAGACTTAAAAATTGCTGTTCACCAATGGCACCCATCCAACATGATGGAGCTTGAGCAACTTTTACATTACATTCAATGTACAGAGGGATACTAAAATTCTGAGTCCACCACCAAGAACTCTTTTCTTTCAGCATTTGCCAAAAATTCATACAAATTTTTAGTCAAATGATATTTCTCAAACAAGATTACATATTATTAATATTTTTCAACACAAGTCCCTTTTCAAAGTTAAAGCACTGGCTGTAGTAACAATAACACACAGAGGATCATATTAGTTGAGTCAATATCTGGTATTAGTTGTAAAAAGACCAAAACAATTCACACTGTGTATTAGGAGCATACGTGTGTTCATATTTGAAGGAAATATATGGGGACAACAATTTGCGAAGACCTTACCAAATGGTGTGTGAACAAGATATTCAGATATATTTCAATTTCATACAACCCTATCTCAGTAGAGCTAGTTCTAAATTCTAAACGTATTTATGAATAACAAGTATCAAATGAGTAAACACAAATAATAGCTTTTGATAAATGATGAAAAGAAACAGTTAGTATAGTAGTGGACTCAGAGTGTTGGACCCCACTGTGTAATAAATGTTTGTAGTGTTTCCAGGCGATCAGCCCACTCTTCTATCAAATAGTGGGTAGCTTACAATAGTTGGGCTATAGTTAATAAATAATTAATGGAAATTACTGTTGCATACAAGTGTGCTGAAATATATTAGGATTCCTGAGAGTGATCAGTGTAACAGATTGTATTGGAGAAATATTTAGTTATATTTACTAGTTTATTGCTTTTATTGTTTTATTTGTCTACTGACTTTGTATTCTATATGTGTGCTTATACTCTATTTCATTTTCCCTGCTGAATCATTTTACTTTTGTTGCTACAACAACCTAATTTCCCCACAGGGATCAATAAAGTTTCATCTTGCGTTTAATCTGCAGCTCTGGATCTGTCCATGTTGCATGTAACTGTCTATTTGTTACAAACCCCACCCCTTTTATGTTGGGTATGTTGTTGGTAGTTTTCACCAGTGATTAAGAGCGGGGGAATACTCCACCCAGCCAGTACACTACCACCTGACCGGGAGCCCTTGACCAAGCGCACCTACAGACAGACCCAAAAGATGGTAAATACAACATCCCCACCCACCAGTCAGCTTGGGGGCATTCCAATACAACTGCAAAGCCTAAACTAAAATCAGAGCAGGTGGTCAGAGAGGTAAAAACAGATGGACATACACATATTGAGCTGCCTGATGAAGCTGGCCATGTTGTTGTGCTTGAAGAACTTGGGAAGGATCTCCTTGGCAAAGCGCTGCTCATCCAGCACAAGGAAGCTGTTGCCCTCCTGGAAATCATCAACACGAGAGACATTACACATACTTTAAGAGCCAATACCACTAATGTGTCAATTAATTAATTAATCTTCATTAAAACCATTTGCTCCTATTTTTATGGAAAAGACTAGAGGGCTGTGACTGTTGAATGCACGCAAACAGCAACCTTAACTAAGATGGGGATGTATCTTCCCTTGTGTTTACCAGGAAAAACAAAGGATGTGAAATTTACATTGCTGTATCAACAACGTATTAATTTGTTATCTCACTGTCACTTATTATCATAGATATTATTATCAGTATCATTACTGATTCATTGTCACCGCAAGGAGTAATGAAATTTCTAATGAGGCATACCTGCTAGCGAGCAAGCAGGTAAACAATGAACGAAAACGGCTAGCTAGCGAGCTAACTATTAATGCTTAGTTCTAGCTAATGCTTGCTTATTGGTTTGTAACTAGTAAGTGAGGTTAGCATGCAGAGCTGATAGAGTGGGCAGGGTGATAGCGAATTGTTATTTTTACCCCTATGTGGTGTGGCGTGCTACTCCTGCTAACTTAAGGCTAACCTTCCCAGCTAGTTGCTTGCCGATAGCTTTTCTGACTAACGGGGCACAGCTTTTAACGTTACCTGACTCCAGCAGATAAATTCATTGGTATCTGCGTCCTCGACTAGCGTCCAGAGCTTTGTGAGGAAAGCGGGGACGTTAGAGTTATGTTTCATTTCGCAAATTTACTGATGAACACAGTTGATCCAAAATGCGCAATGTTTGCTGTGTTTTGAGGATGAAAAGCACAAGTAGTCTGTCGCGCTGAGGGAAATGCTTCACAACTTCCGGTTCCAGAGGACGGAAGCGGATTGGTCAAGTATTTATTTACGTAAGAGCCCTCACGTGGAGTTCCATGCAAACAGGAGTGTGTACTTTTCCATTGATGTAGCTATCTAGAAATTCATAAAAATCAGTACAAATATGCGTAGAATATATATATACTACTGTGCAAAAGTCTTTTACATGTAAAAAGAAAAAAAAAAAGCAAAGATAAGTTAAAGTTAAGCAAAGATGCTTTCAAGTTTCTAAATATTAAAAAAAATACTATAAAGAGTAGTAATGTAAAACACCAATGCAGAAAACAAAAAAATAAATGTCTAAGACCAAAGTTATATTAAAAAGAATCTAGGGTGCCTAGAGTGACTTTTGCACAGTACTGTATATGTGTATGAACATAAAGGAAAACAAGTAGTAGAAGTACTGAGAAGAGTACTGCGTAGTAGAAGTAACAAGATGTTTGCTAAGGTGTAGTAGGTGGTTTCAAGGGTGTACTAGGTGGTTGCTAGGGTGTTACTCGGTGGTTGCTAGGGTTAACTACGTGGTTGCTAAGGTGTTTCTAGATGGTTGCTAGGATGTTTCTATGTGGTTGAGTGGGTGTACTAGGTTTTTGCTAGGGTGTACATGGTGTTTGCTGGGGTGTTTCTAGGGGGTTGCTATGCCTTTGTTGCTGTATGTGATTTTAGTAAACTATGGTCTCAAAGAGGGTTCCTTACATCCTCCGGTACTAAAATTAAAAATGGTCTGTGGGTTTCTAATTGTTGAAGGCTTCTCTCCTTCCCAGTAGTTTGGCTGTGGTTAAGTGTGAGGTACACACCAATGGTGAGGATGAGGTCTCAAGAGGTAATTACTCTACAGCTAAATCCGCTGCTGTGTCCCCTTCTTTGCTGGTTCCTATGTCCCTGTCTAGGTTGGATCCCACTTCTGATTCCATGCCTTCTCTACACAATGTGGTTGCCTTGCAAGTTTCTGCTGCACAATCTGAAAGGCATAAGTGGTTAGCAAAGGGATGTACACCCACTGAGGGATTGTGTCGCCACCCAGATGGGAGAGTGATGGCTCCTTAATGCCTATTCCCTATGTTTGCTCACATGGGTCATATGGTATGACCCATGTGAGCAAAGGGGGATGTGTAAACACATTTTAAGAGACTGGTTTGATCCAGGCTTCATAACTGTGAGAACTGATCACTGCCAGTGCTGTGTCACCTGCCAGCAGCACAATCCATGAAAAGGTACAAAACCAGGTACACATCCATGGGGTCCCTTTATAAATATTCAAATTGATTTTATTCAAATACCTAAATACAATCGACTTGAATATGTGCTTGTATTTGGTGACATGTTTTCAAAATGGCCTGAAGGTTTTCCATGCAGGAAAGCATCCTATCTATCTCAGTCTATCATCTATCTATCCTATTTCAGTAGAAAAAATATTGCTGACACACTTAGTTTCTAAATGGGGAATCCCCCACAGAGTATATAGTGAGAGGAACACACTTCACAGCATCAGTAATGCAGAACTTCTTCAAGGATTTGGAATGTACTTTTCCACACCCTGTATCAGCCACAAAGTTCAGTGGTTCAAAGTTCAAGTTCTACTCAGCGCCTTAACTCAACCCAACTCCACCTCCATCCTGAATTATGCTGGTACTAATACATTCTATCAACTACTACGACTGCATGCTAAGAATCATAATAAGTCCAATTGTTATGTTTGTGCTCATATGCCCCATACTACTGAAGGAGGCTTACCATTATCTCCCTATCCATTTAATGTTTTTCAAATGTTAGGATGGCTTAGATTTGTTCAAGTCATTTATTTATCAAATGTGCAGCATCACTTACAGTCATACTGTACAATGAAATGTATTGGACGAGGCTCATTCCAAGAAGGTAGGTACACATCAGATCAAATCAAATCAAAAAAACAAGTCAAAATAAGTCAAAATAAGTCAACAAGTAAAAATAAGTAAAAAATAAGTAAAAATAGGAAAAGATAAGTAAAAATAAGTAAAATAAGTAAAAAATAAGTAAAAATAAGTAAAATAAAGTAGCAATGGAACCGATTTAAGGCTAGGCTAGATGCGAAGCAGCAGGTTTGGTAAACATGAATGATCTAAAGATACAGATGTACGGGTATAAAGTGCATGTGCATCTGAGTGTAGTACATAAAGTGACGTGTGTGTGAGGTATAGTTACAGTTTAACGGTTCAGTAGCCTGATGGCCTGCAAATAGAAGCTGTTCTTCAGTCGTGAAGTGCGTGACTGACCGCTCCTGTACCGTCTGCCAGACGGTAGCAGGGTGAACAGTGAGTGTGCAGGGTGACTGGGGTCCTTAATGATTTTGTTGGCCTTCCTCAGGCATTGGGTGAGGTAGATATTGTCCAGGGTGGGCAGCACCCTGCCCGTGATGGTCTGGGCGGTTTTCACCACCCTTTGTAGGGCCTTGCGGTCCTGGGCGGAGCAGCTGCCGTACCAAGAAGTGATGCAGCCAGAGAGAATGCTCTCAATGGTGCATCTGTAGAAGTTGGTGAGGATGTTGGGGGACACGCC
>CABFOQ010019813.1:18928-36282 GCA_900660455.1 Gephyroberyx darwinii
CCAACCAAAGACTACAGCAGGTGATTTCACTGATTAGTCCCTCCTCTCTGGTTGAAGGTGTTAATCAGTGGAATCACCTGCTGTAGTCTTTGGTTGGAGTGAAAACCTGCATACTCTCGGCCCTCCATGGCACATGATTGGACACCACTGCTCTAGCATAATGACTTCTATGAAAGGGGTAATTGAAATCAGGTGATCCAATCAATGAGATGACAGTCAGGTGTGGGTAAGAGATGTCCTGTCATAAAACCCCACAAAGTTTGCTCTTCAAAAAGATCTGTTGAAGTGGAATATATCCCGGTCAATAAAGACATGTCAAAGTACAATTTTTTTGTGTAAAAAAAAAATAAAAAATCACATTGCTTATCTATTGTTATGACTTAGATGAAGATCAGACCATATTTTAGGAGCAATTTATGCAGGAATGCAGGTAATTCAAAAGGGTACAAAAACGTTTTGGCGCAAATGTATACGGTCCTGTGAGTGTCGTCCACCTCTGATGATGGATATGATGCAGTCTTTTTTTGGGGGGGAGCTGTACTTACTTTTTAAAAAACATCATTTTTTATCAGTTAAAATAAGCACTTTCAAATTCTGATTTCCTATAGGTCCACTTCTTCTGCTATACATGGATGTATACATTGTGAAGCCAAGTCTTTGACAATCTCATCTGTCACATGACCTGACTGATGCGCCATGCTCACAGGTTTCACTTATGTTACACATAGAGAATACACTGCACATATATATGATTTTGATATATTAACAAAAATCAAGAAGGCGCAAGTGGCCTATTAAAACTCACAAATTAAGCACAGTTGTATATAGTAAATGTATGCAACAGGTCATCATCCTTCATGATTCATATTAATTAACCCTAATTATGGAACATATATTGATGCAATACACACTTTAGACACGGGGGGCTGCATTTTGCAATCATAAGAAATATGATTGAAACTTGAATCAAAATGTGTACATGGAAGGTCTGTTCCATTCCCAAACTAGACCTAATTGAACCAATCAGTTGCTGATTGTACCTGTGCCTTTTGTGTTGATGAGCAGCCTATATAAATGAGGCCAAGCTGGCATAATCCCTTCATGACAGGGGGGATGGCTTTAGCCTCTTGCACCTATGGCTCAGATGAGACCAAGTGTAATTTATTTCAATACTGTAAATATGCTTTACAAGAAAACAATTTGACCGATACCAATATATGATTAGAACTTTTTCCAGTATTATATTATAAATCACTGTGTTCATTGTGTTTATCTATTTTTATGACTTAGATCATAGGTCATATCTCAGTTAGAGCTTAGTCATTTATACATGAATGCAGGTGATTCAAAAGGGTTCACAAACTTTTTTCCTCACAACTGTACATATGCATCTGCGTTTAATTTAATTCATTCAGGATGTTCCTGATGTTAACCCGCGTTTAATCTATCTCATGTCATCTTTTATCCTGAGTCCCTATATGGATAAGCACATCGCGCTCAACCCTATTTAAAGTCTGGCAATTGAATGCGTAATACATCGATAGGATCCAATCTCCACTTCAGCATACTTCCGACACATTAAGCGTTTATTTCAATTTAAAAAATTTAACTTTCAGTATGATTCCCACAATCTTCTTCAACCAAATATACACCGTGGATGGCGCTAGCGAGCAATGTGAACCACTGTTTTGGTGGATCATCAATATGCCGAATTTACCAGAAGACAATAACTATTTGGAAATGTTGTGAATTCATGTTCTAACAGGTATGTACGTTTGCCGACGTGCAAGACAACATTACATTGCCAGGTTTTTGAATGAATTTAGTCGTTGCGTTCTCTCCATCTCATTCCACTTTATCTAGATGGTTTGATAAACAAATCCACTGTACTGTAAACATCAACGCTGGAAGTTCCAGGTAGCATGGTAGCTTGACCTGTAGTCTCAGCCTTCTCCTGGCGTTACGGCTTTCAACGAGTGCAGCCATTGGTTAAAGCGGCTATCAATCGCAAACTATTGTTACAAAGCCCTCAGTTAGCTAACCCAGCTAACCTAGTCTTGAATGTTGACGAAGACACTGACAGTCCAAACCGTTTAATTTAATCCATCACAATTAAAATAACATTTATCTTGCTTTCTTACAAGTATGGTTTAAGATATCGTATTTCATAAAATACAGTGCTGTAACGCTACGTACCTGAGTTTAAGGATTAGTTAATTCCTCCGCTAATCCAGCTTCAAACAAGGACAGTTGGAAATATTGTTTCCCTGCTATTAGCTGCAGTCAGTTGTCATCTCGTTCAAATACAAACACAAAAGACAACACTTGTGGTACAGGAGAAACCTCACACAGTATTCCTAATACAATAATCATGTGTCTCTCCCCTCCTCCTTCATTCATCTCGCCCCTCCCCTTTCTCTGTCGCAGAGAATTTTCTCTTGTAATCTGGATTTACGAATAATGAATCATACATGTTAATTTTCAATCTAAATCACACGGTGCATGACAAACTAGTAAACAATAAAACCGTAAGAAGAAAGTAGAAAAGCACTGCACGCAGACTACGTCACTGACGCCATCGCGTTGGGTTATGTGTTATGACGAGCAAAAAACCCCGTGGATTTTTGGTTCCCTCAGTCCGGCCTATAAGGCTAGTACCTCCTACAAGACTGACGATCGTCTGAACGCCCCTTTCTGCACTTAGTCAACCACAAGTGATGAGCACACACTGTCGTAATGACAGTTATTCCCACCTTCCCACTGGAAAAAAGTGTTTCACGACGGGTCCCTAGTGGTAATTAAAAGTAGGTGAATTGTGATTTTTTTTTTATAGACCCCTTACCTATCCCACTTGACCTTCTGAATTGCAGAAGTAACAACAAATTGTCAACAAACATGGAGGAAACCAAGAAATTCTGAAAGGATGACATGAATTTCCATCAACATATTGACAAAAGTATGCTTGGGTTCACATTCGTGACCCCAGTCAGCCGCTTGAGGGTTGTTATCACTACAGTAGAGTCACTATATAAGCCTGGCATACATTTTTTTTTCTATAGTGTAGAGACAGTAAAGTCTTTGTTTCCTTTGGTCTTCAAGGTCTTTAAGGTTTAAAAAAACAAAACAATGCTGGTTGATAGTAATGTATCTTATAATGATGAAAAGCAACATTACTAATACTGACCTCCAATGATGTCAATCAGTTAAATGCACAAACTCTTCCAAGTTGTATTCAGAGATGAGGTTTGCTTCTTCCGCTTTTTCCCACATTGCATGAACGTGGCAATAGTCACCACATGATAGTCCTGAGCCAATGAAAAAGCTGCTTTCTTGAGAAAAATATCAAACTCCAAAAGTTCTCCAAACATGATATTTTAGATAACCACAAATCTTGCCCTTTTCTTTTAGTAAATGGATGGAGGTAGAAACCTCATATCAGTCAATAAATAAAGCTAAACTTGATTCGATTTGAGGGCATGGGAACTGCTGTTAGCTGAATAGCTAGCTAACCTAGTAGCCAAATCGAGAAGTGCTGATAATTTACATGATTTAATATTGTATCCCTAACTGTGGTGATTTTACATGAGAATATGCACTAAAATATGAACAACTGAGAAGACTTCTAAAGCTTACGTTACCTATTGCTTTGCTTCCTGTCAGGTACCTGTAGGCTGAAAGCAAATCTAGCTTCCCTGCAGACTGTCCCTGTATTATTTTGCTTCTTGTCATACATCTGGACTTGTGTTGAAATTTTATGGTGGCACTCCATTCATTCGAACGAGAGCAAGTTTAAACATTTTGCAGGGGATTGTGGAAAGCACTTCTGTAGCACTTCTCCTAAAACATTGCAGTTACTAGTATCTAGCTAGCCAGCTAACGGCAGCTCCCATCCCATCAAATTAAGTTTAGCTTTATTTATCGGGTGATATGAGGTTCCTAACCCCATGCATTCACCAAAATAAAAGGGCAAGATTTGTGGATATCTAAGAGTATGTAAAATTACAACCCTTTGACTAAAGCAGATTTTTCATTGGCTATTGACTATATGGTGCGTTGTGCTCCTCCCCTGCGGTTGGCTAACTGTAGGAGGCCAGTTTTGTAGGAGGTGTTCGCCTGACAGGCTTTGCTGAGGGAATAATACGCCCTAAAACTGCAACACCCAATCCCGCTTCCTGTTGGCGATCACCCGGCAAAAACAAAGCGACACAGAAATTACGTTACAATTTGAATTAAGCACACTTGAGAAGCGGTAGGTATGAATAAACGTGTAAAACATGGTGTCGAATTAACAAATAAGATATATTGTCGGTGTTCTGCAAATTCTTGTTCTATCTTTTATCGACGTTACCTATTTTAATGTAACTGACTGCTGCCATTGTCTCACAAAGTAGCTAAAGTACACTAGAGAGACACTAAAAACGGGACATCATTTCATCCTTCTCTTTCTGTTTTTCAGCGAAAGATGTCTACATTGGACCTGAAAGGTTGTCTTCGTAAACTAGACGCTTTGCTGCGGGTAATAAAGTACCCAAGAGATGTCGATTACAACGGGTAAGTCTGCATATAACCTGCTAATACTGAAGACATGCACCTTTTAAGGGACAAACCTGTGCTGAAAAGAAAGAGACTCAAAATCTTACGGTGGATTCCGACACGATAGGATCCTAACGATTCAGAAAAAAAGCCATAGTCATGTTCTACCTGTACCCTTGCCGATAAGCAAGTGAGTATTAAACTACCAGATGCTCAAAGGAATGAGTCGTAGCTATACAGTCTGTAGTTGCGGTTTAAAATGAGTGCATTCCACTGATAGGTTTCCTTGACTAGGCCTAAGAAACTAAAATAGCATTTAGACTGCTGGAGACATAGATGTGAATTGGTTTGCATGCTAGCAGGATTGTTGTAATTTCGCCTTTTGGCCACCTAGTGTCGCCATTAATCCACTTTTAAGTGTCACAGCCAAGTGGTGGTCAACGTATTAAATTTTTTTATTTGCAACATGTAGTTTATTTTTACGAGCTATCGTAACTGGTTCGAGAACTGGTTCCCCGATGCATTTTGGTGTTTGCATGACAGTGGATTTGCTATTGTAATCTTGCCTTTTGACTACAAGGTGCCACCATTGTACCAGTGTAAAGTACGGCACTCAGGACCAGGCTTGCCCTCAATTCACTTGTATTCTCAGTTGTTTCTTTATGGGTTTGATATAACAAGGCATTTTTCCCATTATATTTCATACGTGAAGAGCATCCACCTCCTAAACTGAGGTAATTTAAGTGAAAATAAATTGGACATACCATACTTCCAACTCCTACAGGTGTCAACAATCCTTTAGTTCCCACTTTACGTCTTATTTTTTAGTTCGGTTTTGTCAAGTCAGGTGTATTTATGAATAATAGAACAGTTTGTCACAAAGTGCATACAACAAACTAGGGGTGGGCGATATGACCTAAAATCAATATCACAATTATTTTAAACTTTTACCTCGATAAACGATTATTTTGAAAATTGACCAGATGCCGTTCCTGCGTCCAACTTCCTGCCGAGTTTGACACATTCGCTCGCGGCTCGCGGAAAAAAATAGACCAAAATAAACTATCGCTGCAGAGCGCAAGCGGGCCGCGGAGCTCCCCACCGCGGCACGGCCGGTCTGAATGGTCAAAACCGGTCTGATCCCGGCGTTATTTGGACGGGGTGGAAGTACGTGACTGAACACGACGTAGTATTATTTTTTTAAGGGGACAGTTAATGAACTCACCCACTGGAGAAAGCATTAACCGAATTAACCGACATGGGCAAGATTGAGTCGGTGAGAGGTTCTAAATGTCGGTTTCAATACATTTTCGGTTAATTGCCCAGCCCTACAACAAACCTAAATGCAAATAAAGACTATGGGGGAAAAAATAGCACAAATTTTAAGATTTGGGCCTGACTGAGCAACACCAGGAGCAGAGAGTAAACGACAGACTGCAGGGAAGGAAGCAAAGGGAAATAGAGGGCTGGTATGGTGGGAGTTAAAGTAGTAATTCCCAACATTATCATATAAATGATGATGTTTCATTGGGACTCAAGCAAGTTCACATCAATAGCGTTAAGTCATTTGCATTATATGACTTGGGTTTATCTGTGGCTCTAGCAGGGCTGACTGGATCTCACTTCTGCATAAAAACTTTGAATGCATTTAATTTAATTGACTTGCACAAATGTTATCGATCACAAGAAAAGGCCATTTGAAAATGTGTGTCCTGAAAGAAAAAAGCGTTAAAGTGTTAAATGGACATAGTTTCTGCTGTTTGCTGTTCCAAATTCATGTTCTCTGTATTTCCTAGAGGGAAACCTTCATTTTCTTTATGCTGTTTCCTATAGAGAAACCGTCAATTTACTGATTTCTATTGTTTTGTTGTAATTTTCTGGCACAACATTTCTGTTGTCCTTACTACGACTGCTCTAAACACTAACGATTCAACCTACAGCCATAGAAAAAAAAGCTTTTAC
Source organism: Gephyroberyx darwinii (assembly GCA_900660455.1). Taxonomy (NCBI): domain Eukaryota; kingdom Metazoa; phylum Chordata; class Actinopteri; order Trachichthyiformes; family Trachichthyidae; genus Gephyroberyx; species Gephyroberyx darwinii. Next base: position 25,424 of record CABFOQ010019813.1, read on the forward strand.
ATTTGCTGTTTTAATGTGCCTGGCTCTCTCAGTAACATTATTACACCTTTTATTGTACCTTCATCTCTCTATACATCTCTATCTCTTTCTCACTTGCACTCTCTCTCACTGTCTGGCACGTTGTTTGTTCTGTCTGTCCACCAGCCTCTCAAAAGGAGACCCCTCGGCTTTTCTACCAATAGTGAGCTTTGCCTTCACCTCCTTCTCTCCCCTACTGGCCGAGCAGCTGGTATTGGGGGGCCTGGAGTTGACCGGCAAGACTGACCTCCGATTCATTGACACTCTTTATAAGGTAACTGTCATTTTTTTTGGTCAATATTTAATATCTTTACGTTTGACCATTTTAATGCAAGATGTGTAGTGTGTTTCCCCCCCAAACATATTCATGCATACTTAAATCTACATTAAATATTTAATCATATTGGACCAGATCCCATTTTGAATGAAAGGACTAAATCGGCAGGCCAATACTAGTCTTAACTGGGTTTTTACTGTGCAGGCTAAGGCAGACCACCTAAATGATTTTTCTGTCTACCTAAAGAAAAATAGGGAAACATTAAAATCTCATTAATGTCATGAAAAAATATTTTGTCTTCTGACTTTACACAGAGTTCCCCAGGGTCCTTGAAAGTCCTTGAATGTTTGTGCATTTGATAAAAATAAAATGCAGCCTTACGTTTTTGAAAATGAAAGCTTTGTTTAAAATTCATGCCCAAATTCATCAAGTTGCCTCATCTCATTGGCCCTCAACACTGGATAAACACTTCCCACCCTAAAGGAAAACCCTGTGATGGATATTTGTGTTGATTCAACAACAGTTTGAAAATGAATGACTTACTTGAGCAAGATCATGAGTAAAAAATGAAGCCTCGATCTTGTTGCCAATTTTTTTGTGAGACCAAACAAGTCATTGAAAAGCCCTTGAATTTGATGTCCAAGTGAGCATAGAAACCAGTGACTTTATATTTACTAGTGAAGGTTGTAGAGCCCCGTATGAAATTCAGTACACTGGTGACAAGCACCTAAACGGTCTCTCCAGGATTTCATGGAGATGTTTGTGATTACCATGACTAAAAAGGGCAAGGTTTTGTGGTGAGTTTTCTTAAAACATTAGATGCAATTTATGATGTATTTTTTCCTTGACGTGTAATTCCTACCAATTTCTTAGTCATATTCATCACTTCCAGTGATAATAAGCACACTGTATATCACAGTAACTAATGAGAATACTTTAGTACTCATTTTTAGTGGTTTATAGAGTACTAACCTACCAGTCTAAAGTGGTTTATTACCTTGTGTGTGTAGGTACTAAGGGATATGTTCCAGTATAAACCCATACTGTCCAAGCAGCAGTTCCTGCAGTGGGGTTTCTCTCAAAGGAAAATCTCTGTCATCTGTGATATCATTAATCTGGTCCTGCAGAGACACAACCAGCTGAAGAAGGTACGTTTGTGTGTGCTGGATTTAATGATCATACTAGTCCCCGAAAAAGCTTGTCACTATCTTTAGAATTACCCCCAAGATGTTAGATCTTGAATTAAACCTCATTAAATGGATAGTCTTTGTCTCGTGACACCAAGCAAATGTTTTTTATTGTTCAGTAAAAGTAACACATTTTAAATTATAGTGTACATCCTCACAGTCAAGAAAAAAAGGACTATTATCAAATATAAAATTAACACAAAAAATATCTTTGTTCCTGTGTGTGTGTGTGTCCCCATTTCAATGTCAGCGGTTCCCATAGGAGATGTGTTAGTGAAGTGGTTGACTAACACTATCTGTTTAATATACATAGGTAAATCAACGTGATTAAGTTACTTCATATTGGGTTTGAGAATATAATTCCATTAATTGAAAACCAATGAAATAGGGTGCACTTTGTACTACTGCTGTGTCATTTTCATGTCTTGGAGAATGTAGGCTTGTTATGGTTGATTGCTTCTCCTTTACTTGGCTATGGACCGCTTGCAATGTTGGTTGGCAGACATGTTTTTTTTGGCTGATCTCTATTTTGCACAGGTGTGGCAAAACTTGGGAGAACTCCATAACCTTTTAATTCACTATTGCTTTTGGCTCCTTCAGGGATCCGAATCAGACTCCAAACTTGCCTCAGTGCTTAATGTAATTATGTCATCTGGATGGTAGCTTTCATCTAATACCCCTTTCACATACAAATCCCGGGATTTACACAGGTTATTGAACACGGGGTCATTCCTTTGTTGGACCCATTCAGACCAAACTACTGTCCTGGGAATAACCCGGGTCGTCACCATTCAGACCAGACCGCACAAGACCCGTGTCACCATATTTACATCTGTATAAGTCCCTGCCACGCAGGGCCGAACAAGTAACTGTGTGATATTGCCGTATTGCCTCTGATATTAGCCGCATTATATTATCTACGGCGTCGATGAATCTTAATTTGTCGCTTTATTTCTTCTTCCCTACAAATGGACAGAAGTGATCTGATTTCAGAATCTTTCCAATTCTCTGTTGTTATTCGTTCCATTCGTTCGTTGTTGAAACGGTCCTTGTTGTGAACTGTCTTGCATACTAATGCATTTCTGATCTTAACCAATGAGGTTCCCGTCAATTGTGTAACCCCGGTCGCCCCGTTCACACCGCAGCCGAGCCGCGGCTGACTGGGTCACGGACCCGAGTCTAATAACCCAGGTTGACCCATTCACACCAACGCCTGACCCATAGTATAGGGGTAATAAGTAGGGGTCATACATGAGATTCATAGAATCATATTTATAATACACCATGTGGAATGTTTGTGTATTTATTTGACAATTACTTTTACTTTTAATATTTACTTGGAACTATTTTAACCATGAAGAGGAAACAATGATTTTTCTATCAAGAAGGCACATAGAAATTATCAAGTGGGAATCTCCCATAATAGATATTTCATTGAATTGGGCCCACGACACCTCCAGAAGGCTCAACAGTAGCCTTCGACCATGTGGAGGCTGGGGAGATCTGTATATCATGAATCAACCGGGCTGAAAATGAGTCCGGCCCTGCCCCTCTATACCGACACTCGGCACTGCAAGATACTCAGCTCTATACTAGACTTGCCTCCTTAACAACTCCCTACCCTAGGATATTAAGGCCTAAGTAAAGAATTGCCTGGACATGTTCATTATTCCAGCCAACCACATTGTTTCTGGTAGGCTAAGCTAATGCGATTGCTGACCCTGCTGGCTGGACTGGCAGCTCCGCAATGGATGCCAGGGCCTGCTCAGCTGTCTGGCCATCCGCATTGGCTCTGCAAATGATAGACTTCATATTTACTACATATGAAACCAATACTTTAAGAACTTTGTACCCCAACCCGTGTGCCTCCTTCTCAAGCAGAGCCTCTGACTGGCCCCTTCTGCTGCCTCTGATAAGAATCAGAATCACGTTTATTGCCAAGTATGTTTTCGCATACAAGCTTTGACTTTGTGTTTTGGTGCATAACAATGAATATAGAGAAGAATAAAAAAAAAAGAACAAGAATAAAAGCAAGTACTGTAAAAAGCAAAGGTCAAGAATACAATATAAAATAGAAAAATTAACACTAAAATATATGAAAAGATATAATAAATAAGAATAATAATAAAATAAAAAGAATATGTGCAATATATACGTTCTGAAAATTAAAGAGCTGTACATTTTTGTGCAGAAATATTAACCAAGGGTATGTGCAAAAGTTCACAATGTACGGTTTAAAGTATATGTGCAATGTACAAAATATAGTCCAAAAATATATTATTATTAATTATTATGTTTGGCGTATAACAATAAGGTACATTACAACCAGACTTATAAAATCATGGGTTACAATCAGACCTTGGTACAAATAATTTAGTATACTTTTCTACCAACCTACCTGACATGTATGAATTGTCTTGATGTGGTAAACCCCACCCATCTGGTACTCCAGGCAGGTTAAAACAAATGCTAACAATTTTTTTAAAAACTTTTTTTGATGTAATAAATAAAAGTATTGTTTGCACCATGTTCTTTACCTCTGTTAACAAGTTATAATGTATAACTACAGGGCTCTGCTGATACAAGCTGATTTCCCAACAACTCAAAATAGAGTGCTTTCCCATATTATATGATTACTTATAGAAAGGTTTGTTTGTTCATTCCTTCCTTCCTTCCTTCCTTCCTACCTTGATCTCTATATCTGGCTCATCTAGTACAATGGTCTTCTCGGCCTTATGGTACTCGCTAGTCTCCTTGTCGATGGTGAAGGCTGACAGTTGGATCAGCCTATCGGAGGTGATCACCGATCCGTAGTTGGTATACTCCAGCCTGAGGGGGAGGCGCCTCTCTGAAGAACCACACAAAATATACCATGTTTATTATTTAGGCTATTAAAACATCAATTTTCTATGGAATTCATTTCAGTTTTATTAGAGAGTTAAAATATTATGAACCAGGTTTGAACCCACCGACGTGAGGAAGTGGTACAAGCCTACATCTTACTGCTCTGGTGCTTCCCAATACACTTGAATCTTTAACCCTGAATTATTTTCAGGCACTGTGTCATAAAAGAGTCATGCAAGCTGCTGAACTAACCTTCCCCAGAGGGCAACTCCACTTTGTCGGAGGCGAATCCACAGCTGTCTCCTTGGTTAGCGTTGTAGCCGACGGCTCTGGCAAAGAGCATGAAGGTGCAGGTCTTGGCCTCCATGCAGTTGTTGGTGAGGAGAGCGTACACCTCAAAGTCTGAGCCCACCGTCATATTATCAGCCAGCTTGATCTGAAATGGGAATTTAGACATAATTCAGTCTCTTATTGATAAACTATTCAAACAGTCAAAAAGATAAAAGGGTCTAGGTGGACATGTGAGAGGAGTCTCAGTTTAAAGATTTTATCACCATCTTTTGATGATTTTCTTTTTCTGGTGCTTTTTGTTTTTATTTGAAGTATTTTTGGCTTTAAAAAATGCTATATAATGCTATATAAATAAAGTTATTATTATCACCAGGATCATAACATGACTTCTGAGATTGGATTTTGTAGCAAAATAATATGTTGCTAAAAACAGCAGCATAAACATGGTGAAATCCCCCTTTAGGATTTCTGAAGTTTCTATATCTAAGAAGGTTCAACACCTTGACACAGAGACCGGGCTCTTCTCCCCGCTGCTGTAGCTTGTTGTGGTGCTGGGCCTTCTCAAAGACCTGCCTCTCCTCCGTTGAGCCTGAAAGACATTGGGATGTGGATAAGTACAGAGGGTGGCAGTCTTGTTGACACCAGGATAGACTTCTTCAAAATTGTAATCCTTTAGATGTACAAATGTCTTATCATCACATCTTTTAAATGGCAGTAACATACTAGGGTAGAGTAAGTGTAGGTGTGTATAACTGTGTGAATGTGTGTGACTCTGCTGTACCTTCAGGGTACTTGTACTGATGTGTGATGTCATGCCTCTCATCCCTGCCTACAGCTTTGGTACTGATGTTGCATCCAACAGACTTAGTAGACCCGCTGAATTTGACAAACTCTCCGGTTGACAGACGCACCAAGTCCACGACATCGGCATTAACCTAATTCCATACATGATATAAGGATAATAAAGCACTGAGGATAAAGAGTATCAACAGTCACATTTTTATAAGAAAAAATGTGGCGGAGAGAGCAGAAAGAAGAGAAAAATGCAGGAGGAAGGAAAAATATGAAAGTGTAGAGAAGAGAGGAAAGGAAACAGAGTAAAAACAAATACATCATTAGAAAAAAAGATTTGGATAGTAAATGCAGAGGGGTCATGTGTCACCACACCTTCTATCAGTCACAGTAAAAACCCAGTGGGTAAAAAAATTTTTTTTTTTTGCCATTGTTTTTTTTTTTTTTTTTGGGTGGGGGGTTCTTCAACATGTTACAGGAAGTTCAAGCAGCTCACCTCAGCAAAAACAAAGGGAGCGTCATACTTCTTGGTCAGCTCTCCTTCCTTGATGGCCCTCAGTGGAATAGGACCACAACAGAAAACACCTAATAGCAACACACCCAGAGACAGAGAGACTGGCTAGGGGGTTCAAACACAGGAGGTTTCAAACACGTAACACTTGGCTTCAAAACCACACGCAGACATGTTGGGTCGCAGAGGCAACAGAATCAAATAAAAATTCAATAAAATAAAATAAACAAAGGAAAATTAATACAATACAATACAATTAAATTAAAATAGGGCACTCGTGCAAATTATTTTTGGTGGTGGGTGGAGTACCAATTTTGTCATGGACATGCTGCCCTAGCAAGAATTCGTTTTTCAAGGCAGCTCACAAAACATACAGCCCACAGACCTCCATTTAGGACCTACTCCTAATCCAATTCCTCTTTTCTTCCCTCTTTTGCTCTTAAACGGTTTTGGAGAAATTGGGGGGAAAAAGTGTTAAATTGAAGTTCACCTTCACTTCTCTCCTGAGGTGTGGGGTCGCTGGCTTGCCATCCATCATACCCCGAATCCAAATCAGGGCGTTTCATCCAGCTATCCACCCAAACATGGAAGTTCCTGGTACATGGTGTTAAATATATTGTTCAACATTTTACTTTAAAAATGAAAGAAGTATAACAAAGGCATATGAGGGTAATGAGAGAGACTGAGACAGAGCGTGAGAGAGGACATGTTGGTGTGGAGCGAGAGAGTGACCTACCATATCGAATCACCCTCACTAATTCTTTCCCCATTCTCATCGTAAAGGTTCTCTATCAGGAGGTTGGCATTGCCATCGTGAGCCGATCCAAAATTAGTAACCACTCGACAGGGGATACCCAGAGCGCGGGAGACTGGAGGAGACCAGAGAGTCAAACTTCAACACACTTGAGATAGCTTGACACATAGACAACAACAAAGACATCAAATATAGACAGGAGCTGGTGGTTTTCAACCCCACGAGGTTATATGCTATTGTTAAGGTCTGGGTGAGTTTTAAGGAAGAAAAGCAGCAGAAAACAATACCGTCAGTCACATTTTATTTAGGAAATTGTCCATCTACATTGCTTCAACAGGAATGATGATTTCTAAACACCGTTCAATCAGTTTAATTTGTCTTCTTAACTTAACACACTGTGGCAGACTGGGGGGTGTGGTTCGGCAGTGTGTGTGTGTGTGTGTGTGTGTGTGCGCGCGCGCGCGGGTGCACGTGTGTATATATGTTCGCCAGTGAGCCGGGTCGAGATCCGAGACACGCCAAGCCGCAGAGAGCGGCAGAGACGCTGAGGAGAAAAGACTGCTTAAAAGACTGTGTCTGTGCAATAAACCCGCCGAACGGGAAACCTGAGGTGTCTGTCATTCCTCGAATCCTGGACGAGCCCCCACTGTAGCCAAGTTGCTACGCTTGGGTTCAGGAATGACAGACACCTCAGGTTTCCCGTTCGGCGGCACGCCGGGTTTATTGCACAGACAATTTGTCTTTTCAGACAAACGTATTTTACACCAACCTGTGCACTCAACAGCAGCGAACACCCAGCACTGGCCATAACAGACGGGGCCATTCTCCAACCACTCGCGCAGTATGTCCCCGCTGCCTATCCACAGTGTTGGATGCACCCCATCTGAAAAGTCGTACCATTCTCCCACTAACACACCGCTGTCATCATTACTGTTGATCTATGGCAGAGAGAGAGAGAGAGAATTCAACCACCGTAAAGACTGTCAATCATCTGCGTAATTCCTGCACTATCTGCACCGTGCTGATCTCTGTATATAGACATACTGCACATACAAACAGAACAGATAGCTTTAAATACATTTGTAAAGTTATCTTTACTCATCTATTTGTATTTTTAAGTTAATTTTACCTACTCTTATTTATATATTACACAGCTCTATTTACACATTTCTTTATTCTAGTCTATCTTTAATTGTACGTACATTTTTGTTTTTATTTCACACTTGCCTTGGCAATGTAAACGTATGTTTCCCATGCCAATAAAGCCCCTTTGAATTAAGTTGAACTGAGAGAGAGAGAGAGAGAGAGAGAGAGAAAGAGAGAAAGAGTGTGTAGATAGTCCTCTCCCATCTGTCTAACACAGCTGTTATCATTTCTGCTGTTTTTACCGTACTGTATGATGACATCCAAGTTTCCTGCAGGAAATCTCTCTGGCATCCTCATTTACTATTTAGTGGCAGCTATCATGCCACTCAGCAGGATTCCCATGCAGAGAGATTTTGTTTTACAGCAGTCTTTGCCACCTTTGGAATCAGGATTGCACACTTTTCAAAAAACTAAAACCTTCCTCTTCAGCTGCAGCTTTCCTTCCTATCACAAAAGTTGCTGAGGGAGATGCGGGAAAAGTTCCAAGGGAAGAAAATAAGTTGAACCCTGGTGAACTGGAGTAAAAAAGGACCAGAGATTTCCAATCACAGAACTTGAATGCAGCACCATGGTAATCTCCTTCGACACAGCTGAAATGGCCTTTCACAGGGTGGTTCAGTGGCGCTTACAAGCTAATGCGATTTCAGAGTCTCCCTCCCTACCTCCCCTCCATCCCCTCATCCATCACAGACCAGACACAGACCTACCATGGCACTCAGCACTCTGGTCACATAGATGGGGTTTCTCCTGGCAGAGCAGTCCTCGTTGGCGTCGGACACAAATTTAGGATTATCATCCAAGATCTTTAGACAGATGTCCAATACACCAGGCTCAAACTGTGGACAGACAGAGGGGAGAGACGATTTGTAGAGAGCGTTCCTCATTTTGTTTCAGAGAATCTGTGTTGATTTAATTTCAATTCAGTCAACTGACAATGTGATTGTTGTGTTAAGGATTCAAATCTACCATTTCCAGTTTATTGAATGTTTTTTTTTAATGAGATTTTTGTACCTGTCCAAAGTTCCAAGGTGTGGCTTTGATTCGTTTAGGCGTGCCTTTGTAGAGCAGCCCATGTTGAGCTAAAACATACTCCTGTCTCTTCGATTCACTCCGCATATACACAGCATCTCCTATGAGCCAGTAGAGACAAAGCACAGATGAATCCAGACCAACGTGGTATACATACCAACACATCTGAGAGTATTTACGAAATGCTTCAATGTTGGCATGCTGAACATTCTGCTGTTAAACATGGCATCTGTGGGTATTTCATTATTTATTATTCCTGTGAATAATAAAGTGAAGCAAAAAAAGTGAAGCAAAAAATAAATAAATAAAAGATAAATTTTCCTTATTTCCAAACTTTCCTTATGTACTCACTGGCGCACCAAGCATTAAAAAGCAGGACAAACTCCCCTAGGCTGGTCGTCTGTCCCTCCTGGTCCAGAGTCAGAGTATAGACTCCTATGGGGGCATTGGGCGAGGAACTGATAGACACAGACACTGTGTTTCCAGAGGGACCATTAGTGGCGGATGCGCTCCATTCAGTGTCCACTGTGGAGTCACGCAGGCCAAAGGAAACTTCGGTATCTGATTCTTTCCTGGGTAATGGACCTGGAATAGCGAAAACAAAATACAGGGACAGATAAATGTAGAAATACAGACAATATAGGTACACAAATCCACATGGATGATGCACTCATCAAATCTATTCTATAGAAGACAAATAAGAGTACGTCCACACTAAGCCGTGTAAATTTGAAAACGGTGTTTTCAGGTCAAGTGTTTTTGAAAAGCCCGCCGTCCACACTAGACCACCAAAAACGCATACCTTGTTCCATGGGCATGCGCAGACCACTCGGCTGCTAACGGAAGAATAATATAAACTACACAATAAACAAGGGTTACACTTGATGAGCGAGTTTAATGTTTAAACCTTGTATCGACAGCACCAAACACTGAATCAGTACACAATTCAGCCAGAAATAATCTATAACAATTTTGATTTAGCAACCAGCACACATGTAATAACAATACACTGTCACACCTCGTTAATCCCTGTCCATTGTGTTTCTCCACTAGATGGCCTTCTACTCTGTGTTCCCCTTGGTTTGTCCACACCTGCTTCCTATTACCTTGATGCCCCTGATTGTGCCACATGCTACTTATACCTCCCTGTTCCCTTTGTTCCGTTGCCAGATTGTCTTTGTTCCTCTCTATGAGTTGCCTGTCTCCCCGGATTTGGATTCTGCCTGCCACAGTAAAGACTATACCTTGTATCCTTTCTTTCTCTGCGCCTGAGTCTCTGTACTGCCCAGAACCATTACATACACATTAAATAGAGTGGCTTATGAATTGTTGAAAGTATAAATTTCATGCACGTGACCCTGTATATTTCCACAGAATGCTATGGATGTGATGTTGTATGATCGATTTGTATTAGTTTTGTTTCATATTGACTATATATTGTCATTGATGAATAACAGTGAAGGTTAGTACGAGCATAAAAATAAGAATTCTCTTCACAAAACATGATAGCGTCCAGTGACCGCCGGCTTGTAGTTAAACCAATGTTCCGCTGTGTGCATGCACATCTTAGCGTGTATGCAGAACTCAGCATAACACCTGTTGTTGGAGCCGCGGACTCGATCACGGCTGGATCAAAGCATTGGCCCAATCCCAATGTCCCCCCTAAAACCTAAACCCTCAAGGATTTAGCGGAACGCGGCTCAAAGTCCTTGAGTCCGTGAGTGTGGACATTGGGATTGGGCCATTGAAACGTCATCCTTTTCGAAAGTCTCCGTTTTCGCTATCCCCACTTCAATGGGGGGTGGGCGTTTTCAAATGTATCCACTTGGGGGAGAGCATTTTCGAAAAGCTCCATTTCGGGGAGGTGAAAACGCCGCCCTAGTGTGGACGGGAGGCCAAAACGGAGAGATAAGTATGCGTTTTCAAATTTACCCAGCCTCGTGTGGAGTAATAAAACTAAGGGCGCACTCACACTAGGCCATCCATACCATGCCCGGGCACGGTACGGAT
>CABFOQ010019814.1:18771-39710 GCA_900660455.1 Gephyroberyx darwinii
TTTGTATCAATAGGCCTATCAAATCTGAAAAATGACTCAAATCCTTATATTGGTGTTCAGTGGTGGAGCTGCTATTCTACTTTATGTTTGGATAAGGAATTGGGAATTTAACAGATTGTTAATTCTTGATTGTTTTCAGTAAAAATCACTGCTGATCGTTATGCAGTAAATCCCCATTGTACAGTACAACCCTCAGTGTGTGGAGCAACTATGGTCAGCAGAGGGCAGGCTTGAATAACGTTGCTCTAAACCAGATTATCTGAACATGGAATGAAATTAATTATTTTAAGTACAGACCATCATTAATCTGCATTGCCCTCAAGGTAACATTGTAAGGCGTAAACTAAAAATGGTATGTGTGAAAATTTGGCTGATATGATATGACACATCTTTGGAAAATCATCAAAATGCTGTTAATGTGACTGAGCCAGAGAGAGACAGGAAGCAAAAGTGATTTTCCCAGCAAAATAAAAGTGTTAAATTTCTCACTTCTGGAATAATTATAGTGTACAGAATAACAAAAAAAAATGTCCCAAAATACTAGTGGAATCACAATGAATGTGGAGTGAAACCATAACTTAAATAGATACTCAAAAGATTATATTATATTATGGTGACATTTCCTGAGGAGAGAAAGCCCTAAAAACTTATTTTTGATAACTTGAACAGAGGAAAAACATACCAGAGACTCCTGTTGATGGGGTAAATTTAAGTCTTGGAAGAATGTCTACTATCTTACAAAACAAATCACAACAAAGGTGGACGGAGCAAGTTATTGCATAGTTACATGAAAAGGCAGACGATATGAAAATACTCCACTATGTTCAAAAACAGACAACAAATACTGTGTTATTTGGACTGGAGAACTGGAATACTGTTGACGGATCATATGGACACGTGGACAGCATCCGAACACCTTTATTCTCAGAGCACACAACCATAATAGAAACAATAGTGCCTAAGAAGTGTTAATTTTTATGAAAACTTCAATTCTAGTGTTAGTGACTTCCATACGTCCACATGGAGCCACTAGAGGTCACTGGTTTAGTTCTCAAAACCCTGCTTCAGATCATCTTGAGAGAAGTTACTGTGGTTGCAGAAATGTAGATGTTAACTGTCAGAAGCTCTATGAAGGTGAATCAGACCCCAAACATTGAGAATACGTACATTTGACCTTGTGTTATGGAAGTTCTCACCAATAAAATATTCACATTTGTGCAAGCATTAAATTTGCACTTAAACCGTTATTTAACATGCAACTAGGACTCAAAATTCTGTGGAAAAATCTGTGGATTTATCATCACTTACAACACTGCAATTTTGAAGAGCTTCATCAGTGCTATGGCTGAAGTTAAGACTTTATATACTTGGTTGTTGGGGAAAACACTCAATATTTTATATGACTTATATATTAATTACAATCACAATTCACTGAATATTTTATATGATTCATGTATTAATCAGCTAACAGTTCATGTAGCCGACGACTGAAAGTGCTGTTATCTTCATGCACAGCTTGTTTGCTGCAATAGTATTTTTTCTCTCATTCAGCACTTTCTATTGTTGTCTAGTGGTATTGTTAGCTTGGATGCATTAGTAGGTGAATCATAAAGCATGTTTATTGCTTTCCCCAACATCCAGCATTTGTTTTCAGAATTAGAATCAAATTTATTTATTACATTCATTACATTTATTACATTCGCACATACAAGGAATTTGACTCGGTGACATTGGTGCATTCAAAAAACAGACAGGCACAGCAGTCAGATAAAGAAACTCAAACAATCAAACAATATATACATATATACAATGAAAAAAACATATAAAATGAAAAAAAGTTTTCCTACAGTTAGCAATTTGCATTTCTTTTCATCTTGAAGCCAGTAAGGCCTTCCAGCCAGCCGCCTCCTACAAGGCTGCCAACCAAGTAAGTGATGAGCACACTGCACCGCATGATCCCGAGCCAATGAAAAAGCTGCAACCCACACACTTTGCTTATGAAAAGTGAGAAAACTCTCCTCTCCAATCTTGCCTTTTTAGTGAATGCACGGTGTTAGAAACCTCATATCACTTAATAATAAAACTTTTTATCACTTAAAAATAAAAATCATAAAACTTCATGTGATTGAAGGCATGTGAGCTGCAGTTAGCTGGCTAGATAGCTAACCCAGTTGCGAAAGTGTTGGAGAAGTGCCTGAAATACTAACAACTGGAGACACTATGCCAGATGCCTGACAGGAAGCAAAGCAATACAGCACCAGTCTGTCAGGCAGCTAGATATGAATTTAAGTAATCATAGATAGCCCGACACCATGTCCCCGTATTGTTTTGTTTTCTGTCAGGCAGCTGGCATCATTAACCAGCCTACAGGGCAATCCACTATCTACTGCTGATTCGCTGCTTTCCTAACCTCCTCCTAGGCTGGTTTGTCAGATTTAGTTGAGCCTCAGAGGCTCATGTGAAATGGTAGCACACGCTAGTTCACATTGCATCCTCCTTCCAGACCGGTTTGACCTGAAGCAAGCCATTCATGCAAGACATCCCAAATGGTCCAAAATAGCTCCGAACCACTGTGCAGGTCTGATCAGCAACTAGAGGAAACGTCTGGTTGAGGTTATTGCTGCTTAAAGGAGGTTCCATCAGTTATTAAATCTCATGGTTTACATACGTTTTCCAATCCAAGCTGTTGACGTTTGAACAATATGTTCATGAATATAATAGTAGAATAAAATTAAATTACTGTATCACTGTTTACATTTCAGGCATGTAGCTGACTCTCTTATCCAGAGTGCTTTACATTGAATCCAACAGTAGAATAAAATGTAATTACTGGATCACCAACATTACAAGTAACCAGTATTATAGGAAGGAGGACAAGGGTCAGAGCAAATATTCCTGTGTCACTAGAAAGATTACACATGATAGATCAGTGCTCAGTCAGAAAATTAAAGCTGATAATGGTTCATTTTTACATTGTAGGTATTTAGCTGATTCTGCTTAGCAGAGCTACTTCCAGTGCATGGCTGATGATGTCCATGTTGTCAAGGATTGAGCCTGTGACTTCATGGTTACAATGCTGTCTCTCTAACCAAACCCCACCCTGCCACCACACAGTCCTCTGAAGAAACGTCCAAGAGGAGCAGGGAACAATCAAATGATCAGTCTGAATCATCAGTGCAGTACACCGACTGTGAGAATGGAGATGGTGACTCTGTATAGGCCAATATGATGTGACATGTAGGTGGTTCACACACTGTAGATCTATAACACTGAATAAATAGAATTGAGATAAGTTTTTCAATGTTTTTCAGGTCAACAAAAATCAATTGCCCATTCTTTGTCTTTTCTAGTTTTTGTTGAAGTTGGAAACTCTAGCACAGTGGTGGCTCAATTTCCATTTGCAAAGATTGCTGCTGATCTCCTTGCTATATTAACAGCTGATTGCATTTTGAAACGTGAGACTAGGCCTTCTCAAGAGTATGGAATAGACATGGTTGCATTGCCCTCTAAAGGAAGGAAAATACATCCGTCTCCCTGCTTTTACTAGGTGACCTTTATTTTGGCAAGTACCTACCTTTTACCAATTTTACCACCTACCTTTTACCAATTACCTCCATTGATATGATAATGATCCATTGAAAGAAAAAAGAAAGGAAAGAAAATCTAATATTCAAGGAACCCAAAACAATTTGCTGTTTTTGGTTGGGACTTGTCATTTCACCATGAATGCATCATTTGCACAAAGGCAAACATTTATAGGGCTGAAAGGTCAGGTTCTGGAAGTAATAATACAATAATACATAATCACCATAGGGAATTTGATTATCAGCCATAACGGAGTAACCGTACAAGTTAGGCCTACCATGAGTAAGCCTAACTTAGCTAGGAAGCCATAAGTCAATTTGATTTCAACTCAAACTCCGTTGAACTCCGTTCAAATCATATTTTATTCACCTATTCCTGGGGAAGTACGACACTACCCACAATCCTAGCTCGAGGTCCACCAATCAGAGACATTGCTGTTACCATGGAGATGTTACACCAAAAAAAGTTTCGCGGTTGGCAATCAGGACTGACTGAGCGGACGTAGTCGCTGTCTGCTAGGTAGCAACATACTCCACCATGGTTTCTCTGTAAGACATGATGTGCCTTTTTGGGGATGAGGAGAGGACTGTGCGAAATTCACTACAAATCGTTGAGAAACAGTTGAAAGTGAGGGAAAGGGGAATCGATGAAATCACCCACAACCCCTTATGGGATAAGTAGTCGATAAGTAGTCCCTCTTAAAAGACGAGATGATGCAAAGCCTCTATTCAAGTGGTTTTGGTTTGGAAATAATAAAATGGACCCTGTAGTAAAAGTAGTTTCAAGTTGGTTGTTGTTTTATTTTATAAATCAAATGCCATTAAGATATTTTGTGCTGCAGCGGCAGAATGAAGAGGAGAAATGTGCTTCAGGCATGTAATTGATGTTTTAAGTAATTTAGCCTATAGCTGTCACATGCCTCCTAAAGTTTATATCTCGCTAACTCGGGTGGGTAGAAACCCCACTATTTCCCAGTCCCATTTTCCGCTTTGTTGGGGTCGTTGATGTGCGCTCAAGCCAACTAAGATATTTCCGACAGCACTCGAAGGCAGCGTAATGATAGCGCTGAGCCTCTGAGCTCCACTGTGTTCACTCCGAGGTGTGCTCTTTTAAGTTGCGGTACGGCGGAGACCTTCTCGTTAAGTTTTATTCTGGAAGTGGCGACTTGTGACTGCAAAGGGCGAATTTGGTCGTCGAATTGCTTTGAAAGGCAGGGGAAACGCCACAACAACCCATAGGAAGATATTAGTTAGTATTTTTTAACAAAGCACGGTAACTAATTGAACGCTGCCCACGAGCTGTATTGTCCTGGGGGAGCCTTTTTGTTTAGGGTTAAATACGACAACTAGCGTGGTTGCCTTCGGTTTTGGGGATACATTGAAAGGTATTCTCTGATATTCCCCCCCGATGTGTTTGGGCTCAGATGGATCAAGCTGTGTCCGTGGAGCTGCTTTGGGGAGATATTAACAGCGGTGAAACGCTAGAGAGAGACAGTGAAAGCTAAGCCCATCTCAGCCAACGGTAGCCGACGCAGTGTACCTCGACTACAGCACAGGTAATTTTACTAAACCACAGTAACGTTACGTGCTTGTGATGTGTGAGGTGCATTCACTTAAAGTAAATTCCGGGATAATCGTAATTTGTGCTGTAGTTGCCTGTGACCACAGTGATATTTCTGCTAATGTTAGCCGGCACCAGCGCGTGTGTGTGTGTGAGTCAGAGAGAGAGAGCGCGTGTGAGAGAGGGAGTGAATCTTAAACTGTGTTATTGTACTATTGTCAACCGGGAAAGTAACGTTATTCCACAGTTTGTCTCTTAAGCTTGCAGAGAGCAGGCTAGTCCCGGTACCTTCCGTTCTCTCTTGTGTGGAGACAGCTTTACACCAAACTCCCATTCAAAAAATCCGACCATTTAACGCAGCCCCTATCGGCAGATTTAAACACGATTTAGGGCACGTAGGAAACCCGTGGTTCCTCTTTTCATACTTCCAATACACCAAGCGGCACTTATTACAATTTTTTTCACCTTCTAGAATCGGTTCCCTTCTTATTCCAATGTGAAAGGACCCCTTGGGAACATTTCGTCGTGTGTCAGGGCTATGTGAACCAATTCTAAAAGTGAAAGTTTTATTTAAAAGAAGCTTTTATACAAATTCTGCTTGGTGGATCAGATGCATGCCGAAGCGACCAATAGACCCAAACGAATCGTAAAATGTCATTAGTTATATCCTATCAGCTATGTGCACTTGCCATTAAGCAAGTTAAAATAAAACCGCCATATTTTTGAACGGGTTTTTGCGTCTAGTCCAATCTATGTGAGAGAACGGCACTGCGGAGCTAAAGGCTGGCATGCACCAGTCTACCCAGTTCAACCCCACTCTGCCTGTAAACCATTCATTCTGTTGGAAGCCTCCAGTTTGGAGTGTGTTGTATTACATTTGATTTGTCAGTTAATGTTACCAATGCACGTTTCAAGAAGAGGCTGTAAAGGTGTCATTGCTTCTATCAGAAACCAAATGGGCTACGTTTGGGATTTGGTATCCTAACTGTTTTGCAGTGGTTTCATTTGAAATGTTGAAGCCTAAATTAGGGGGGATCCTAGGAAAGATAATCAGTAGCTACCCACTCCTTCCCACATTATTTGCCCCACTATTCTTATCGTCTTCTCATGCTTCATTCCCTGTACTATCATAATTAAATCAGATATTCAAACAGGCCATTAAATCCTTATTTAGCCATGCAAGTCAACTACAAACTGAGAGTTACATACATCCAGTTAACAGGGGAGGACAGAGCTTTCCTCATTCATGTCCCTGTCTAGATTTGACCAGCCAGCAGGATGTATTAGTACTGGCAATACTGAGGTAAAAAGCTTGCCTCTCAAACCATTAAAGGGGAACACCGGCCATTTTACAATTTTTTAAATATTATTCAGTGGGTAATGGAATATGCTCATGCTTGTGCATTCATCAAGGCTGTGTAGCAAAACCGCTAGATGGCCGTGTCACTGAATAAAGCCATAGCCTTTCAATGGGAGAATGAATTGAGTCTAGATTTGTAACAACATTTTCCATCTAAAACTTCTCTGTTTCCTCACATTTGAGATGGAATGGTTTACAAGTCATGGTTTGGTACATTTTCAGCACAGCAGGGGATGATGTGCCTGTGCCAATTTTCCTTTGTCATTTGTTAAAACAAACACTAACTTTTTTTCTGCATTTGTTTGTACAGCTGTACTAGCATTCCTAGCAGGTTTATATTTGATGGTAGTTTGATCCAGCCTTCCACTTTACCGTCTTATTGTTGCTTCTACGAAAAAATAAACCCTCCTTTCTCTCAGGTTTGTCAGGGACGTTTGACCAATTGGTAAAATGATCAGTTTGAATATTTACTGGTCTGTGTTAGCTTTATATAGTACAGGTCATGTGCGTTTGGGTTGTCATCACTAATTCAGCAGTGGCTTTTTTTCTAAACTGTTTTATTTCTGCTGTATTTCCCTGTTTCAGGCCTTTTAACTTTTATTTGTTTAGCTTATTGGCTTTTATTTATCATCCAGGCAGAGAAAAGGACCAAGTACACCTCCACAATAATATCTGAATTCAGTTACAATAATAACTCCATGTTTCGTAGTGTTTTGTAGATGTGGAAGTAATTTTGGTCCTGAGATCCTGGTTCACTCCCGGATAATTTCTTATAGGGGTTGCAGTTTAAGAATGGCTCTTGAAGATTCAGATCGTAATGGTCCTTTCTGCTCTAATTGCAATTCTATTAGGCATTTGTTTTTGTTTTTTGATCCGATCTCCATGAAATTTTGCCCACAGCATATTTGGACTTCCTTGATTATGGCTATTACACAGCATTTTCAAAATTGGTCTGCCGTGACGCACAAATTAAGTTGATGGCAAAGACATGCCAACAGGAAGGGAGGCATGTTTCCGAAGCGCTTGATGCTAGGTTAGCCAAATGTAATCTTTGGTATGCGGACCGAAGTGCGTTAGATCACATTTGGTTGTGCACCATAGCGCCCCTATCTGGCCAACCTTGCACCTTTTTATAATTTTTCCTACAAAGTTGACCTAATGTCCACCAAATTTTACGCACAACAGATTTCAACTGCCTAGATCATGGCTGTTGCAGAGAATTGTGATACTCGTAACCATTTGGCCAAGACACAAATGACAGCAAAGGTGTGCAGACCTAAACATTTAATGCTAGAGCAATCAAACTTCACATAGCTACATAATTGTGAAGGGGTTCCAATGTGTTTGGTCATGCTCTATAATGTTGCTGTGACAGCAAATTGGCAGTTTTGCAAATTGCAATATCTGAGGCATCTGTGTGTGTTTGACCCATGGGCTTGGATCCCGCTAATGGCTGCTTGTGGCTGTATTTTTTTTTTTTTATTGTGTTTACATGTTTCTAGCCGCGGGGGCAATTTTGCAGCTGTGGTAGGCCACTGCAGTTAAATGAATATTAAGGAAACATAATAACTGTAAAATATTCAATATATTACACAACATTGACTATTTTGTCTTGATGTCTCAGACTAAAGACCTTATTTTTCATGTACTATGCCACATCCCTGTTGCATAAATATTTAAACCACTGCAAAAATAAGCAAGCATGAAGTGTCTTGAAGCTGCTATGTCCTCCAACTGTTAGAGGCCATTGCATTCAGTGATTACTGCCAACAAACTAGCTTTTCTACTCAGTCTGAATTTGATTAGGTGTAGCAGATGAATGTAGCTTGTTTGAAAGGACTGCTGAGATCTGAACATAAAAGCAATCCGAACGAGCTGTTGAGCCTCGTCTGCGCTGCCAATTCACCTGCAGTCTCTCAAAGTAACAGCCTCTCTAATGAATGCAGCCATGTAAATTCAGATTTATATGGCATCCATAACCGTCTGTCTCATGGCCAAATAAACACATGACAGGCTGTTAATTATTGGTCAGCAGAGTTTTTGCAGAGTTTAGTGTTGCTGCCGGCCGCCTGTGTTGGTGATTTATTCCAGCCCTGTATGGGAAAAGGAGGGGATGGCATAGGTAATCTTGGGGAAACGAGGAGACCTCTGTTAATTAGGGATGTGTCAGAATTGCTGAATATATGACTCCTAAATCTGTCGGTTTCAATTGGGATCTTGTCAAAAACAATACAAAGGTACAGCACTAGGTGTAGCCTAACCAAATGAACAAAATTAATATTGCTGCTGGTTTGGACAGACAGATGCGTTTGGATTAACAACAAAGTATTGTTGTTTTAATACTTTTTTTTTTTTAAATGGATACAATACTAAAGTGATTTCAGTCAGTGATGTGGTAACTTCATGTTTGCGGATTGTGGATAGCCTCATATCTTTCAAAGAAAAAAAAAGATTCTCAAAAAACGACCCTTGAGTTAATCTGGAAGGCAGCAGATTTACTGACAAACAAGTCAACCTGTTGCATGGTAGTTTGAGAAATTCGACCAGTAGACGAATAAGACTGACTTCTTCACTGAAGAGGTAGAGAAAGTAAAACAGTTCAGGCCCCAATAGTGAAAAAGACTGACAAAGAGAAGCAGACTGCACAAGGAGAGAACTGTGTCTGAACATGCAGAAAGTCACTTCCTCCTTGGCTTCGTCCTTTCAGATTGTGTTAGCCTGGTAGGGAAATGATAAATATCGCCGGCCTTTGAATTCCTTTTAACAAGAGGAACATTCAAACACCTTCCAGAGCAGTTTGTCAAAGATAATTTTGGTGCTCCACTCCGAGCAGAAGCGCAAAGTGATGCAAACTCTTCAAGTGGTAATGTTTGAAGGCAGGCTTGTGTTCTGCGTTGCTGTCAGATTTTCCACCAATACTCTTGTCCTTGAAAAGAGATGGATTTTGTTAAACCAAACAGTGTTTTGTTATGGTACCATGGCTCCTGCACTGGAAAGTTTTCTTTGTTGACTTTGTTGACATAGGGTCACCTTGTCCATTACTTACTCTAGGAGACAACTTTAATTGCCTTTTAAGATAAAATAATAGGTTATCCATGTATCTGAAGTCTCAGTAAATATTATGTTTTGAAATAGAGACATCAGAACTGGTGAAATGGGCTGCAAGAAAGGCCTTCAAACAAAGGTAAATCTTGTATGTACCGCTTCTATAGCTCGTAATACTATTTAAATATGAGAAAGGTATGCATACATGAGCGGACTGTCCACTTTTGGACATGAAAAATACTTATTAGCATCACGCTTGCCATAAACACTATTCAAAACAGTGTGCAGGGAGATGAGCCCCTTCTCCCTGTTATGCAACCAACCGATTTCTTTTGTTTACTAGTTACGTACGTGAAACATCCTGAACTCTCAAAGGTCTCGTTGTTTATCTCCGTACTCGGCGGCCACGCACAAAGCCAGACGTAACCCCCGACCCTGACCTTCGATAAGACTCATTGTGTGGGGCCGGGCGCCTATTGTGATTCCCTTCCGCATGGTCATTAATTATACATAATGCATACATACATACATCCATAATGCGGCCCTGGTCCCACACATAAACAGAGCCGCAGACTCTCCACGCCCGGCATGAAAAAGCGTCTTCCTTCAACTCCCTGCACAGTCACAGGCCTCAGAGGATGCCATGGCATTCCCAAAGGAGATTCCATTCCCCCGTAAACAATCCTAGCATTGAGATAGGGGGTGGTTAGCAAGCCGCCGGGGTATTCCCACAATGGTGGAGGGGAGAATAATGAGGCAGGATTGACAAAACGGAGTTCTCATTCAAGGCGTTTTGGCAACAAGTCGTGTGAGAGTACACTGAAGCACTTAGGGAAGCCACGTAGCTGATGGTTCAGCTTTCGGTCTTACCAAAACTGTCACCATTCAACGCATTGTTTTGACAATACAGGGTAAGCATCCGGTCTCCAATGGAAGCTGTCAGAGCTACTTGTACCAGAGAGGAGTTCAGATATTTTTTCTTTGCCACGTATTCTGCCAGTGTTTTTAAGGCCCTTTTAGTAGAGCTATAAGAGGAAGGGGTTGTCAAAACGGTGGTGCAGTGAAAACATGTATTGCCACTGTTTTCAATTTACCTCCAGCTATTGGTGGATAGGATAAGATGAACTTTATTGATCCCTCAGGGGAAATTGGGGCCATTGCAGCAGCAAAGATTAGAGGCGCAAAAAACAGTAAAATGCTACTAAAGGATATGAAGAAAAAGGCAATATAAAAAATGAAAAATATGAAAGTTTTAACATCTTCATGATGCTAATGAAGAATTTGGACTGTCTTAAAAGAAACATGAAGACAGACTAACTGTTTCAGTTTTAAATCATTTGGCAGTGACTTCTAAGCAGAGGGAGCAGAGTACATGAAAGCTCTTTTGCCTTATTCAATTTGGACATTCGGGGCAGATAGCAATTCCCATGAAATAAGATCTCCAATAATAAGGATGCAAACCCAGAATATCCTTATAGATAAAAGTACAGTAGTGGATCAGTCTAGAGTAATGTAAGCTCATTTTTACCAGAAATAAAACGTGTGATTGCCACTCATTTTACAAGTGGCTTCCTTAACCTCCTTTCACAGATGAAACCTTCAAACGGGGGAAGAATAATTATATTAAATGAGTAGTGTGATTTAATGTTTGGGATTGTGTTCGGCCTGTGAAAATGTAGATGCATGCATTATATCGCAATGCTCACAATATACCAACATTCATGACTGTGATCCCGATGTCTGCTTTGAGGCTGTTGTACTGCCCATCCCTACTAGATGGGTTTATCAAATGCATTACTGTTATATGGGTTACCATAAGTTTGATCCATAAGTGCCCGCCCAAGAAAACTATATGATGGGTAAAAGTGTCACGACTACAGTCATCCTAAAAGGAAGAACTGATAATGAAGCCATTGCCAACAGTGGTCATCCTCAATGGCACAGTCATGTGGTTTGGAAACCTGGAAAACAGATACCCATCAATGGCATCACAAGAAATAGACTCGGCTAGTTGCTACACTTCTTTCCATCAGTTTCCATGCCACTGGTTAGCAGCGGCAAGTGGCATTTTTAGTAGGGCAACACTTAATCTTGTCTATTTGTGTTCTCCTGGATAAACCTGACACAAGTTGCGGGTCAGCCTTTTTATAGGAGACCATTACTGTATGTTTTGTTGTCTTCACTCAGAGAATACATTAATGTGTGAGAGCACGGTTGAACCTTTTGAAGTAAGCGTGTCTGCACATTCTTCTTTGTTGAGTGACTAAGATAAAGTTAAGTGAGATATGTAAAGCCTCAGAGTTAAACTTTAAACCCCAGGTGTACTAGCTATATATTCCCTTTTAGGGTTGTGTTTTTCTCCTACAAGCCCTTCTCTAAACACACAGTGTGTTATCTCAAAGGCTTTTGCCGTTTTTACAGGGTTTTTTTTAGAAGAATGAGATCTCCACAGATAGACAGGTAGATGACTCTCAATCTATGGTTGAATGTCAAAGGTCATTTCATATAACTTCTTCAGCAGCGATTAATCACAGTGACCTTGTCATGTAGGCTAGTGATTTGTCTGCGCTTGCCTTTCTTGCTCTATGGTTTATGTGGTAGCCTGATTATTTCTTTCCAGGCTAAGCGTCGCAGGCAGGGCGTTCCAAAGCCCAGGGGCCCAGACAGTAAAGGCCCAATGAAGCACAACCTTGCCTAAAGCTTAGTCGTCTAGTGGGTCACGCTTTTACATTCACTGAGATTCTATCTATTAGTGACAGTTGGGGTTCATTGGATACCCTCTTCCCATAACCACCCTCCTGTCCCTAGCTGTGGCAGCCAGTAATTAGGTTGATGGGTGCCACTTTGTCTGGGTGCATTAAGGTCAGATTCACCTATCTCGCTTGTTTATTTGTCACTCAGCAAAGTTGTTTTTGTTGTTTTTGCGCACATGCTATTTTCATTTATTGTTAGCAGGTCTGTTGTAGTGAACGGAGTAGCATACAAGTTTTTTGCAATAATGCTTTTTGACCAAATATGAAATTGGGCCATTGCAGCAGCAAATAGTAAAAGGACACAGCAAAGCTAATAGAACAAATGGGGCTTAAGTCAACCGACCATTTCGACAATACAACATATTGACAAGTAGTCAAAATTCCAAAAATGGATGTGACATTTGAAAATGCAGTGGTGCTTCGACTGTAAACTGAATTTCAAATTGAATGAAATTGAAACTGAGTACAGTTCAGTCAGGTTCCCTTTGTGTCTTTAAGCCTGCTTTTGTTTCAGGTTTTATGCAATTGTTCTGGTACCTGTCCTAGGATATGTCTTATGCAAGACTTGCTCAGTTGCTGTTCCTGCTCAGTTAATGAACTCTGTAGTCTCTATTTTTATGTGGTGTTTAATGTTTCTGCCAAGTGCTGAGGAATCCGTTTCATGTGAAGCACTCCTTTTTTCTTAACTGTTTGGACAGAGACCAATGAGCAGGCATGAAGAGGCCTTTTTTTTCTTTAGTTTTGAGGGAATTTTTGCCTTTATTTGACAAAGGACAGTGGTGAGAGTCGAGGAAGACTGAGAGAGTTGGGATGACAAGTGACAAAATCAAGAACGTTTTACTGCTTCACATCACTTTCAAGGGAAGTTTCAACTTCCAAACCCTCATGGTAATCCTCTGTGTTGATGTGAATTGTTTTCACGAGGGTGTATCTCATCATCCAGTTTTTCTCTCCCTACTCTTCCTCGGGATTTCACCAGATTAATTTTTGAAACCGTCCACGCTACCCCTTTATCCAAAAAGAGGAATGTATATTTTAAACCCCCTCCATCATCTATGTAGCATTCATTGGAGTAGGACGGGGTGCCTACAGGTCTGTTTCACTCACTCCTCTCTTCCCGAGGTCCTCTGAGGTCTCCTTAGATCACAACATAGTGCTTTTCTTTCGCCTGCTTGCTGGTAACACCAAACTGACCAGGTTTCTCACCTGTATTTATGGGAGTGACACACCAACTCCTCCTCAAAGATCTGACCTTGGTTAACTTCTTAATTATCAATCATTTACTTTAAGAGGTAGTTCACACAGTTTCCTCTAATAAACATTAAATTGGTAAATATAGATTCTGTAATGCTTCATTGACAGTGTAATGATTTTAAGTCACTCAGGAAAAGCTTGTCATGTTTATAGTTATTGATAGTTCATCCATATTATTACTGGTTTAATGGCCTCCTCTATGCTCAGCCAGTTCTCAGCAGGTTGAGGGGGTGTGACCCTGTCAACATGGCATTTCAAACTCATTTGTCTAAATGGGCAAATGGCTAACCAAGGTACATACTGTTAGTGTCACGTTTCTCTGAGTTTGTGACTCCTTTGTCCATTAAAAGCTATCTTACTGTTCCTTTACTCAATATCAAATTACCAGCAAATCTATGTGTTGTTTTTTTTTATTGTAGTTGCTGAAAGTGGGCAGCGCAAAGTTTGTATGACACAGTGAGACTCTGATCCTTACCTCTAATTGTGCCATCCTCAGCATACCAGCATTTTTATCTTTGAGGAACAAATATCCAATGCTGGAAATTTGGGAGCTAGCAACAACCCATAATAGAGGCATGTTTATTTTGGCTAGTTCAGTTCAGGTCACTGGCCTTGGAAAGGTGTGGTTTAAGTGTGACCTTCCTCACCTGCTGACCTGGCTAAGTGAGTTACTACACGATGCCCTTTGGATGAAAGTGAAACTGTAAATGGCATATGTTATGTAACTAATTCTTTGTTACCTTTTATCTCCAATGTTTTTGAGAATGTGGTATCAGTGGAACCGCCAGATGTGCTGGAAAGGAATACATTTTTTAAACCTTTTAGTTTAGGTTTCATAATCATCATAGTACTGGAGCTACCCTTCTCAATGATCAATAATGATCTCCTGATGAAGGGAGATTGTGGGAAGCAGCCTTTGGCACAGTTGTCTGTGCTACTGTAATTGATTGAGAGGGATTGGGTTGGCACCTCTGGAACTACCCTGGATTTGTTCTCATCTTACCTGTGAAACACAAAATTTTCACCCTCTGTTGGTGATCATGTTTCTCCTGCTTCATTGATACTGTATGCCGTGCCTCAAGACGGGATCCATGGGTCGATAATGTTCACTTTATTTATGGGCACCCCTCAACATCTCTTTTCATTACAATGCTGACTGTACTCGGCCGTATCTCTGTCAGTTGAAATGATCCCAGTAAGTCAGTGATATTACAACTGTCCAGCTGATGTCAAGGACTGGGTTCAACTGAGGCTCTTCAGAGGCCCTTGATACTGGCCCTGAAGATTCACCAGTCTTGGTCTTTTTACTCTGTACAGACTTTGCATCCAAAGCCTGAATTCAAGATATTTTCAAATGTACTGTATGTTCTCAAGCAATGTGCTAGATTGGTGTCTTTTTAATGATGTTGTGAGAATCGCACCCCCTCTTATGTCATCTCACCCTGACTACTGTAATGCCCTATTCCCCTGTCTCCATTTTAAGTTGTGGCTCCAGATTGAGTTTTGCTTCCATGTAATTGATGCATTTCTTCTTATTGTCTTTACCCTTTTGTTTTTATTTTACCCTGTTTGCCTTTTTTATTGTTATTGGCTAGGGGTAAGTGATTGAAAAATAATCCAGATAACAATTTTGCTTGTCAGTACACTTGTACCTTTGACAGGGTTCAGTGTTTAAATCCCCACTTGAAGTGGTACAATATTAATGGTCATTTATAGTTTGTCCAGTGGTACAAAGCCTAATTGATTTCATGGTAACAAGGAGCAGTAGTAATTGGCAACAGTCAGTGATATTCACTTCCCGTCATGTGTGACAGGCATGCATAAATGGGCATGCTGGTCAATAAAGCACATTTTTCCCACTCTATGTATTTAGTCTGTCATCACCTCACTATCTTCAGGGAACCATGAGTCATCATTGGTGCCACAGGCCGCATATTCAATATGGACATTTTTTATTTCAATTTTTTTCTGGACTTTGTGTTACAATTGCTTGGCCTGATTAATCCGCGTCTTGTCTTGGTGGGCTTGCTGAGACATGTCTGATTGACTTCCTCTGTTTTTGCACACATGCTTTTTCATTTCCAATACCAATACTATTCATTTCCCGTGGAAAGTTTGCAGACTTTTAACACAATTGAAGACCCTACTTCTATACTGAAGATAGAAATGGTTAGAATTCCAAGCATGTCTGAATGTGCTTGGAGATTTTATTTATGTATATATATATATATACTGGGCTGCAAAAAAGGAAAAACAAAACACTATTCTTGCTTTTTTTTCCTGACACCTGCTAGACTTGATGAAAGGAATTTTGAGATTTAGTGTCAGAGCAACTTGAGGGAAAAAGGCAGATAATAACATGATTGACACTCACAGCGCTCAACATCTGTGACTAAGGATGGGAGAAATTAAATATTTACACACTTTGTCATGGGGGAGACCTGGTTGGTCCTATTGTTGCAAAAGCAGCGTTCCAGTCCACGTTAGGAAGGCAGTTCATGTCAGGATGCCCTGGCCATAATTTTTTGTTACTTCATGAGCAACCTGACTGAGGCCATAACAGATGATCCTTGTGCAAGAATAAAACCGGCCAGAACTGAGGCCCTTGTTATTGGACCGGAAGACATCTCTAGACTGCAGCAGACAACAGAGAGGTATGTCATCCACTATACTTCACAACTGGATGGGATACAGAAGCCCAGCTCATGTTTCGCACTTGATACCCTGTAGAGCTGTTAAGTTGTCTATAAAGTGCCCGGCTCTGATAGCCAACCCCCTCTGTTGGCAGCCAGGCTTTGTATTCAGCTTACGAAAGTGAATTGAGTTAGCAAGGTCACTCTCCTGACATCCAGTCTCCAGAGGCTGAAGAAAGGAGACTTTAGAGTAGGCATCAGATGACAAGCATAAGGGAGGGTGATAAAAAAGCAGTGTTGAAAAAGAATTGTACAGGCTGTCTCACACATTGATTTCTGTCTCAATTTTGTCCTGTAACAGCTAACGCCTGAGTCCACACTGTGAGGGAGGTGGTAGACATGGTGGGACCTCAATATGGGACTGTAGCCTGATGACCAGATCTGGTGCCTTTGCACAATCACTCTGGACTGCTTCGCTTGCTAGATGAGTAAACAGCTGAGAGAGCATCTGATAGCAGCTGAGAGAGTAGGGCATGAGTTTGAATTGACTTACACACCAATGTTTAATGCTATTTACAGTATTCATTCCTGTACAATTGGCAGTATTATGCAATTATATGTAGTATTATGCAACAATATATGGTACTCTTGTTGCTCACATTTCCAATAAACACACAGCAGTCTACTGTCTCAGGGCCTATTTCACATCCAGCTCTAATTTACCCCATGTTCATGCGCTGCCCACTGAATCAGGGTCAGTGCCTGTCAGTGCGGCCAACATCAAGCAGGTTTGGCCAATAAATTAGCAAAATAAAAGGAGGAAATCTGCAGTGCAACACTGCAGCATTTAGCTGACAGTCATCCTGAGCGTCTTACTATTAGTACATCACTGGAATAAGCTTCAATTCAATTCCTATCACCAACAGTATGAATGTTGAAAATGGAAGGATTATTTAAGAAGTGCAACAAGACCAGTTTGTAAAGGTGAACTATTCTATGGTGTAAGGTATCAAAAACAGTTTGAAGCTCTGTTTCGCAAAGCTTCAGGGCCTGTAGTCTTTCAAACGGCACTATAGTGTTTGCTGTTCTTGCACAAACATTAACATCTTTCTGCCAGCATATTTCACACTGGTCTCTAATTTTAAATTGCTGCTCAAGTGGAAAGGAGTGACAATTCCTGCCGCCTCACACTCGGTGTGCTGTTCTTTTGAGTTAGGAGGTCAGGAGGAAACGCATTTTTTTCACTTTTCTAGCTATTGCGTCGCTTTGTTGTTCATCTCTATTCACATGGGAGGAGTTCTCTATCTTCATAAGAACATGTTTTTTCAAAAGGTCTGAGCCGTGGGTGGCCAGCTTCAGCACTGGGAGAGAATAATAATGCAGCTAGAAAGCAGAAAGAACTGTCAATGGATCTACTCCTTCGTGCCTGTGGGTGTCCTTAACCAGAAACTTGCTAAAGGGGCCACTTCAGTGAAAAACAAATGAAACGTATTATGCACAGAATCCCAAAAACTGTAAAACAGTCGTGCACAAATTCATTTCATTCAGTTATAATCTGCCCCTTCAAGTGATGTCATCTAAAGAAAATGTATTCCCTATTGAAGTGTTAGAGCACTGTAAAATAACAAAAACAGAAAAATAGGCGTACTGCCTTATGGAGAAATACTGGATAAGTTAGGATAGATTTTTAAGGTCCCATCTAATTTGGTAGTCATGATTTTGTTTTGAAATGGCTCAGGATAAGAATAATGTTCTGTGGTGTTTTGCAAATGTAGCTTATTTAAAATTTGAATTGAATTAGTTAAATGAATTTGAAGTTTTCTCAGGCAGAACAGTCACAATACTGGACCCTGATTGGCCAATAACACCAGCTCCTCTAATTCAAATGAGGTAAACCTGCTGAGTCTTTCCAGTTCAAATGCTGCAAACTGGCCTGATTGGACGGATTTCAGCAATTCTTTAGTGAGGGAAGCCAATCAGGACCAAGCCCAATTCGTCTGAAACTGTAAAAAAGAAATAGAAAATGCAATAACTTCTAAATTCAACCACTCAAACAGCACCAAATTTAACAATGTCTTTCATATATGTGTATAAAATTCCTACGTTGTGGGACCTTTAAGTTTTTAAATGAAAAAAGTAAAACATTATTATTTACTAGTAACATACCTAAACTTCCACTTTAATGCTTGAAGCTTTCTGCCGCTTATCAAAAATGAGAAGGCCAATTCCTGCCAACAGTTATAGTTGGCTTAACAACATTGCTCCAGTCCAGCTCAGTCCTGTTATGTTACAGAAGTGATGGGCAAGTGGCCCAGATAGCCAACTATACCACCAAACACCCCATAATAACTGCCAATGCCTAAAATGATTTTACCATGTCTATAAAGATAGACTGCATGCATTTGGTATTGTTGGAAAGAAAACGTAGCATTGTTAAGCATTTTTTGACACGTCTGATGAAATGGTCACGTGAGCTTTTGGAAATTACCCCACAGCCTGTTGTCTCTTTCTGCCTATTTCCCCCTAAACCACGTGAGCATTTCCTTGGAGGGTTGCAGACAAACAGTTCCAGCTGTGGAATACTTCCGGGACCGTAACTCAGGTGTAAGAAGATCATGTAGCTGCATGTGTAGGGAGTTTTTTTTTTTTTTAGGCCTTGATGCCAATGCAAAAGATTTCACCTCATTTTTTTTTTTGTTTCCATGACAAAACAAAGTATTCTCTTGCCACATTCCTAATTATTTTGGGAAGATTCTCCAAGGAGCTTTGAAGGGGTTAAGCATAATTTTAAAAAAAATCTTTGTCTTTTACCACACACTCAAATGGTATTATAACAAGTTCCTGAAAGGCTTGATTACAATTATCCTTTAAAATGAAAGTTTTCAACAAATACTACTGAATAATAAGTGAGTGGTATTTCACTATTCATTCATTTATGAAATGTTGATGTGATGGGCAACCTGTAATGCATGAAATATTGTGAAAATCATCACCGTGCTATTATTCCTTTATACAGACTAATTAAACCATATATGACAAGATATACATGGGCTTCATTTTAGTAGCAGACGCTTGTGCACACACTTTGCTGTCCCTTTGTAGTGATGACATATTTTTTACTTAATTTTGTCCCCTCAACCTTCAAGGTTGCCCATTCATGTATTCATGGCCCAGGACGTTTGAGCTACACCGCATGAGGATTTGTGATCATCAGTGTGACGGCTCACAGATCCATGGAGATTTGTACAGTTCCTGTCAGGCGTGCCATCTATATCATTGTAATGATGTGAGAATATATGGGGCAGCAACAGTTCACACTAGGCGTAGTTACATGACAATTCATGACATATGGTTGTAAAGCAATGTTGGTTGTTCGGGGCCTGTCACAGTCTTAATCTACTCTTTCACATAACTGATAAAAGGTTGTTTTTTCTCTGAGCTCTTTGCTGTCCAAAAGCGTCTGATACCAGTAAAAGAGTAAAAGAGTAAAATGATGAACATCCTTGATATTTGGCTCATCGTGGAGACACGAAATGCATTTCAATATCCCGCACTATCAACACACACAGTTTGCCATATCCTTGGGGCATGAGGGGAATGAGACGAGCGCGTGCCTAGCAAATGCACACTTCAGAAAATATTAATCTCCCCTTATGAATATGGATGTCCTCTCCTTAACATGTAACTTCATGGCTGCTGGCCTACTTGCATTACTTCACTTCCAGTTTCACTTGCTAAGTGTTGTGACTCATTAAAAAGGACGACATGGCTCAAGTCTAAAAGCAGAGGCATGCCTAAATTGGTGTCTTCCCAGAGTCATCGACTGTGGAGAGGAGCGCTTGGCTTAGCATGGGACAGGTGTCTTTTCTCCAGCTTGTTGAGCTGGAGTATGATATTAGTGCTGCACTTCTGCTGACAGGGATTGGCATCGACGGGCTATCTTTGGCTCATTAATCAGAGCAAGAGGCAAGGTAATGAAGACAAGATATGCAGGGAAGCAGCCAATCAGCGAGCCACGGGTTTGCGCTAGCTTGTCTTTCTGTAGTTGTAAATGCTGTCAGAGATAATTGACAGGAGAGATGCCACGCTGAGACACAGAATCGGTCGCAGCTGATCTCGCCACCATTTCCAGCAGAGCTTTCCAAGAGATTTATGTTTAAGGATCCCTGATAAATCACTCATTGATTTGTATCTGTCACTGTCAATATGCTATGCTGGGGACAAGGGGGGGTAAGGTGGCACTCTATCCCAGCCCCTCCTTCCCACACAGTGGCAACAGGCCTCTGCAAAACACTTTCTGTTCAGCCAGTCATTCCAGCCAAAGTTGCCAAGCCATTGCACAGATGCACTGCAGAGGCCATAAACGCAACAAATTTGAACACCCGGCCTCAATGAAGCTACAGCTCCTCTGTCACTGTCTTGTCTGCTTTGTTTTTGGACTGCTAAGTGATTGCACTGTACGGCTGCTGCCAAATAGACATTGCAATTAAAATAATAGTTTCCAGTAAATCCGATGAGTGGATGTAGGGCGATAAGTCTGCCTGAATAATTAAAAATGCAGATGGAAAAAACAGCTCTGGTATTTTTGCTCTTCTGCTTGATTGTGCTTACAACAATTAACTGGCCTAAAAACCTGAGTCATCTGTTAAGATAGTATTACAATGTGCAGCCGAAGCTTTGCTGATGCTGATTTTTTGCAAAACCCTTTGAGCATTTTGATTAAAGATCAAGATGATGGACAGGGAGACA
>CABFOQ010019817.1:15797-28583 GCA_900660455.1 Gephyroberyx darwinii
GAGACCCACTGACTTTCGCATGCAAACACATAGAAGGAGCCAGCTGGAGCCCAGCCTTCCCAGAGCAGACAAAGACTTGCCTCACACAACATTCTCAGCATCACTGATACCCACAGCGTCCCCATGTACACCAGCATCCTCAGACAAAAATAGGACTGGAGAGGAAAACAAACAAAAAAGCACAGGCTTTTGTTGGTCAGACCTGGAGGATATCCCTCTACAGCGCTGTACATGTACACTATAGCTGGTATTTATTACACCGTAATAAGTAGGACATTGCTCTTCAGTGAGCTGTCCACCATTTCAAAAAGTCTCACCTACTCTCACAAATTGTTGTGTGCTGGTATGAAATAAAAGCACATTATGGGTAAGTAAAATAAGTCATCTTGCAATATTTGCTTAGAAAATGTGTGTTTTACTGAGGATAAAATCCACTGAGATTAAAATGTTCACTGCAAATGTTTCAACATGGATATATAGCTTGTAGGAATAGAGTACTTCATATATTGCCTGTCACATAGGAAAGAAACAGACTGACAATTTTAAAGGGCTGCAATAAACTAGTTTCCTTTGGTAATAACATCTTGTCTAACAAGTTATCTGTGCTTAAGGTATTCATTTAATGCTGAAATCAGATTGATTTGAGCTGATGAAATGAAATGAGATGGATGGATTTCCCCAGGTGCCTGATTAAAGCAAATGTCTGGACCCTCGGATTATGTGATTGGATTTGAGAACTAATAGCATGGCCGCGTCCTCTGTGATTGTGGTCAAGCTGTAATTTCCCTCCTTCTCCAGTTTTCTTCCCCAGCTGCTGTAACATGATAAACACACACTACCAGCTGCTCACCAATCAGTTCACAATGCACTACAATCTGAATGCACTGGCCATCTACAAGAAGCAGCTTAGCTCAATTTAGTTACAACCCCTTGACATGTGTTTATATTATGCTCGGAGGTTTGGCGGTGTGTGTGTCTATCTTTCATTCTGTCTGTGGGTGTATGTGTGAGTATATAATGTGTGTCTTGGTCTGTGGCTCCGTGGATGTGTGTGTGTTTGTGTGCGCGCATGATAAAATAGAGAATTGACAGTTATAGACAGCAATAGTAACATAAATGTTAACAAAGTAAACAGTGCAAGAGTTCCAACACTCCAGATGGACACGCTTACATGGAAATGAAATGTTTTCCGTCCCTCCAATACCACGAAGCCGATGTGAGGGGGCAACCTGGCCTATTCCGAGTTATGTTCTTAATTATGGGTAATCTGATCCCACAAGCCACAAACCAACAGAACACACTGGAGCAACAGTAGAAGCCTATCTGTAATTTGCTACCCCAGTGGAGACATGCCCGGCCGCGCACTGCGGTCGGATGATGTATATTATGAGCTTTGCGGTGCCGTGATTGTGCATCGTCCCGTCCCTCATTACCACATCTAAAACACTTTTGGGCACGATAAAGCCACATGCTCTAGGAATTACAAGACACTGTTCCAGTAGGGATTGCCTTCTTTTCGCATTGAAAACCAGCCCAAGAAAGCAGGCCCCCACAGACTAGAACATTATTTACACATTACTTGTTTTGCCCCCTGAGGCAGATTAGGATAGTAAACTTGTCTGGCTTGAGTCAAGCAGCAAGAGGTTTTAGTAGTTTATCTTGGAAGTAAGTGGTGAGTTTGTGTTGCTTCTTTTTCTTGGAAAACAAATTTGATTTTTCTACTCTAGGTGATATTGCAATTTGTTGTTATAGGGCTCCATAAAAAAATGACGTGCTCCAGAAAAGATCAATCTCAGTATTTTAATCTTGTTTTGTTTTAAAACAAATACATTTATTGCAGCAATTGAATGCAATGAGGTAATTACACTTGTTTCCAATGCAGTCAAGTCACAATTAAGAATTCTGCTTAAAATGAAGATCTTTTCACTTGCTTTAACAAAGATATGATTTTAGGACTTCTATGGATATTTTTTGAAGTTTGGGCTTGATGTTATAGTTCCAAGGGCACTCAGAGTGACTGGAGGAAATGGACTGTTTTTCACATCCTTATGTTTGAGGGTTGTGCCAGCTGTTAATTGTCTGAGGTCTTCTTATGTGTTGAACTGAGTCCTACTTGTTCAGTTTTATAACTGGCTTCATTACAGCGATCACAATGCTTGGCTACTTAAAAACAGAGCATAGCGACCATGTGGCAGTCAGTCACTGCTCCAGTAACAGCATTAGTGAAACATGTTCATTATGGTTAGCCACAAAGGAAAGCAAGGTTAGCTCTCTTTTCTTTCTTTCCATTAAAGCATGGCTCGTCTACCATTAGCGTTTCCATCTCACAAGTTATATTATCCAGGACTGAAGGTATTCTATATCATTTTGCCCGATTCAATGGAAACTTAAGAAACAACTTGGAAAAGTTTTGCAAAATTATTTATTTAACCAGGTAATCCCACCGAGACAAAGAATCACTTTTTCAATGGAGAGCTGGTCAAGAAAGCAGGATTAAAACAAACACAGAACATACAACGATGTACATACAAAAATACAATAAAAAAAGTATGACATCAAAATGAACAACATAAACGTATCCCTCAAACACTGATAGCAGCTGCTATAATGTGGTATAAAAACACCAGCCGCTATTTGTTATGAGAAGTACGCATTCAATCAATTTATCCCTTCCCCGCTCTGTCCTTCTGTCTAGGCCACAAAACTCACAGTCTACAGTGGAGAGGTGTATTTGAAGGCTGACTTCAGTTGGCTCCACGGTGGCTGTGTTTCATCTTCCCCAAGGTCAGAGACACCCAGCTCCATCTCACAGCACAGCGTCTCATGAATAGGTAAGGACATGCCCCAGATTGACTGACAGGCAGACAGAACAGCGCCCCCAGCTGGAGGTGCTGAGGGGTGACCACATCATCCCAGACGTAAGCATGGATCATTTATGCCAACGGGACAAAGAGAGACGCGTATGTACAGAAGTAGATGCCATTTCCTGCCAACGACATTCTGCTAGGAAGAATAATACGATTATTACGTTTTAGTGTAACTTCTGCTTCACTTGGCTCGGCTGTTTTCACACAAGTCTGTACTTTGGAATCAGAAAAAACCTTACTGTTAAAATCTAATATATTCTACCTCTGTTTCCAGCTTGATTTAATCAACTAATGTGAAAGGTTTAGTGAACAAACAGTGTACGCTCTGGTCCATGGTTCATGTTTGGATATGTAGATGAGGTTGGTGTATGATTGCCTTGCCACAATGTTATTCCACCTCCTTCCGCTGGAGGAGTGCCCTCCACATGCTTGGTGTGGAGCAAGGGGTCTCCATAGAAACCAAGACAACGGTGGCACATGGACTTAGAGGGTGACTGGGCAAATGGTTTACTTTTGGAGGACAATGGCATTAGGGTGCACTGGCACTGGGCCTGAATTTAGAGCGCCGAGGGGGGATATTGAGGTCCAACAACAGAAACATATTCTTACCTCATTTAAAGTGCATTTACACACCCAGTGCTTAAGATAAATAAATGAAACAAGTGGACTAATGTGTGTGTGTGTGTGTGTGTGTGTGTGTGTGTCTAACTGAAGAGTTTCAATTTTCATGTAAAAACAAAAAGACACCTACTTCTACAAAATGACTGACAGCTTTTTGACGCTTTTTAAAGGATACTTGGTAGACACAATGATAATACGTATACAGCCGGATTATGACTATTGAATAATGAACTTTTTAATGATTTATTTTTTCGACAAGTAGATGTACTGTTGGCGGTTTGTAAATGATCATGTCATGGTCACATGCAGAAAGAAGCAAAGCCTTTTTCCACCCCCCACTCCCCATCTTTCCAGAGGAAATGGAGGGTTGACTGAACCAAGCAAAACTATAAACTCCCACAGATAAAATGCTGTATGTGTCTGCCTCTGATGTTCAATAAATGTTGTTGCTGAGACTGCAGGCTCATCCTCCTCTTCATTTCCTCTTTCCTTCTCCCCATCTACCTTCCCTTGTTCCCTGTCCCTCCTTCCCCCTCACTCCCCCGCTGGCTTTCTTACTCAAAAGGTAAAACAAAATCTGATATCCTGGTAGATAGCTGCGTCCTATCCAGGATGACGACAAACCAAGCAGTGAATAAGAGCCAGAAAAGATTCATTGTCCTGCGTCAATACCATGTTGGCAAAGCTGATCTATGCAGAGAGAAGCATTGACGGGGAGCTGGAGTGGGAAGGAGTGGGTGGGCAAGAGTCCCTGTTAACAGAGAGTAGAACCACTACTCACTCAAAGAAGCGGCTCGTGTCCTAATTAGCTTAAAACATAGATTTGAAATTTGAATCTCAGTAGAGGATTGCGTGGTCTTGAAAAAGGAGCTCATATCAAGGGGTCTATCAATAGTGGCCTTGTTTTCTGCGGAGAGCAGAAAAGCAGGGTGAGAGAAAGACAGAAAAGAGAGAGAGAGAAAGTGTCCACTCAATGTAGCTTTTGCTATAAAGCTTTTGTATAAGGCCCATGGCAGTGATGGCCTTAACTGTCAAAAGCTTGTCTAGACTGTAACTACCACTGATGAATATTCATCGAAAGAGAAAAAGAAATGAGACAGCTTGTGCAGTGAGTGGCAGGAGTGAGTGCATGAGATAAGGAGAGAAAGAAGTGCAAAGTAAGGCCACTGGGACTGAAGGTGGTACAAAACATCTCAATTCTTCATCACCATTTTCACATTTCCTACAGTGAGCCGCTGATGGCAGGTATTATCTTCATGGTCCTCGTTTCTGAGATGAAATGGGCATAATGTCTGTACATTCTGTGCAGGCAGAGTGATGAAAATGATCTCTCGGTGAGACGAGCTGACCTTCTATCACCCTCCGTAGGTCCCGTCTGAAGGGATTTGAAACCATTCAAAGCCGAGGTTTGATGAGCCGGAAACATATATTTCCTATGCCTTAGTGAATTTGAGAAATGCTTCAGATGTGACATCATTTCTGGGTCTGGCAATTCTCAAACACACATAAATGTCACAGTCATATATGGCATTTACAAGCACGGACCGTTTATACCCAACGCTCCAAAGAACCCACTGGACTCTTTGGCTGCTGTGATGGATGAACAGGGTGAAAGGAGAATGCTTCGAGAAACATCCATTTCCTTACACCGTCATTACCTCATTGCAGGGGGAAAACCCTGTTTCATCATGTCCATGCGGGTATATTTTGGCTTTATATGGCTTGGACCAGCTTCCCTCCTACACCACAATCAATCACCCTCATTCCACAAAATGTGAGCTGTTAAAAACCTCCGATTTCACTAAAGCTGTTAACGGTAGGAAGGAGGGGGGAAGAGAAAAGGCGGGAGAGATTAACAGAGAGAAAGAGGGAGAGAGGGTAATGGTGAGGCAGACAGAAAGGTAGGTAAATATGGATGTCTTTGTTTATTTTGATGACTGTAGACTGGAGAGTTTGATGGAGAGGAGGGCTGGCATGCCCAGAAGTGGATCCCTGCACTGTCACTCTTGATCAGCAAACGCTAAGCACTAGACATGTCTCACCTGTCACCGCAGATGTAGGCTACTGTAAACCCACATAACCCTCCTATAACTTCATCAACCTTTTTTATTAATGGAACAGAGTTAACCACCTTTTCCAGCTAACAGCAACCTTTATGAATAGATCTCACAGTATACATTATCAGAATAAATATCAGACTTTACATGTCTTCCCTATAAGTAACATGAAAGATGTGTATTTCAATTATATTCTTTAAATATTGTTTTTCTCTGTATAGGGAGTTGTTTGAAATATCACTGTTGCCAAATGAAGGTCATGGTTAAACACCTTTTATTTTACCACATCACAGCTAAAAGCTTTTTGTTTATAAGGGCAGACACCTTTGATTGAAGTCTGTCGATCTATATTCTTGCACTATATAACCATTTTTATCCAGATGAAGGTCAAGTTAGCTGCAACATGTTTTTTTTATTTATTGTTATTGTTTACTATGTGTGTCTGAAGTTTTCCATTTGTTCATTTTACCACTTAATTCAAACCCCTTGGCTGCAACAGATGTTGTGTCCTCCTTCTTTGCTACTGCTAAAAGGACAGTGGGCCTATCCCTACTGTGGGATCAGCCTATCCTTTGATTCAGTTATGCATTACAATCCTGCATCCTCTGTCCGTCATCCTGTCACAGGTAGAATTATGTGGAATATGATGCATGCCTTGCATGGGAGGAAAGGGCAAAGACAAAGATTATTTTGTAAATCCTTTAAGTAAGGCAGGTGTCAGACAAGCTATATTTTGTTTTTCATCACTTTCTGCTTTCAGCCCATCTTGTCAGTTTGAAAGGAGAACAATCACTGTTTCACTTCCTGAGCTATTTCTAGCCTCTTTGTTGTCAGCAACTTCAGGTGTTTTCAAACAACCTACTTGTCTCATTAGAGAGGGAGGATGTGCATGCTCCACTTATGAAAGAAGAAGAAATCAGAGGAACTTGTTGGCTAACTTTACACTCCCCTGAGACTGTCTCTGTCTCTTTCTTCCTCTCTGCACATATTAAATCCAAATCTTGGTTTGCATTAGAGACAGCCCGTTGTCAGCCATCAGGTCAGCACTGGGCAGTTACCATACCTTTTAGGTACAATGCATTTGTCCTCGACGGGCACTTGATGCAGTAGTGCGCAGACGATGTAGCCCTGCATTCTGTCTGTCACGGCATTTGCTTTGAGATGGCATATTCGGTCAATTTCATATATTTTGGTCAAAATGTTATACAGCCAACATAAACAAAAACATTAGCTTAGGTTCATTGCTCAATATTTCAAAAATACAAAGGGTTTCATCCTCTAAAATGTCTTCAGATAACAATTTCCTTGAATAATAATCAATAGTTTCATATAATGATAGAAATAATTTTATAATATTTTTCACATAGTGGATATCTCGTTTTGGAACTTTCATCTTAAAAGCATTTCTCCATCTATGCTGTCTGCACCCACCTGATGGTGGGTCTCCACACACCGCACCTACCTCCTAATCTATTCATGGGAGGTGAGGGGGTGCAGCAAAGGAACACACTGCCTCCACACCAGTACCTATGAGCTGAGACACTAGAGAGGGTACTGAACAGAGGGTGGACTGCAAACATGCAAAACCTGAGCTATGGCAGAAAAATGACAAAAGACATCCTTCATTCTTCAGTTGGCGAATAAATATCGCTTGAATCGCCAAGTACAATAAATGTAAAGGAATTTGTCTTGGTAGCATAGGTGCAGACACAAAACTTACATTGTGTCACAATACATACTGATACAAAACAACAACAGCAGCAACAACAGCAGCAACAACATATAGTGCAAAGGGACAGTGCAGGACATTTGATGTCGACTATAGATATCAGGCTACATGTACAGTATAGCGTGCATTCAACATTTAATGGATTCAGCAGTATTGCATACAGCATGGAATACTTTCTCTATTCTCTATTCAAATCCAGACATATACAAACATTCACATGTTTTTCAGGTTTCAACAAGCCCAGTGTCTCTGCGCAGGGAAAATGAATGAGTAACTCTGTCCCCTCCATCAACAGTGTTGGGCTCATTACTCACAAAATAATATATTACTAATTATGTATTGCTCATTTCAAAAGGAAGATTGTTGCCTTACTTATTACTCTCTGGGAGCAGCAATTGGTTACACTACTTGTTACATTATTTCCCCATTTTTTTGCATCCTCTCTGCATCACTTTGCCTCACCTGTGTGCTTTTGTGTGAATGATCAGGATAACCAAAGATGTCCCATGTTCTTGTTCACCTCAAACATGTGCCCAGAGAAAGTTAACTGAATTAGTTCAGGGTGTGCCCATGTCAACTTAGAGGACGCCGACTAATTCTGATGAAAATGGATTGGAGGATGGAGGTGGGATATAATTTTTGGATAATTCAACTTAATTCTGATATTTAGGGAGGTAATAACAAAAGTAACAGTCTTCATTACTGGGAAAAGTAATACTGTAATGCATTAATATTACTGACAAATGCATTACCATCGGACACTGTCCATGCACTACTACCAATGGGATGACTTTGAGCAAGGCACTTAACCAACTATTGCTCCAGTTGAGCTGCTCAGTGGCAGCAGAGGACTGGGGATAAATGCAAATCTTCAAGATATACGTGTAGATTCAGATGGCTGATGACTCTCCTCTGATGAGCCAGTACTTGCACCAGTCAGTTTTAAGTGCAGAAAGGATTCTAATTCATAACAGAGAAGCAGGTAGTTGAGAGCCAGTTACAATCCAAATTGCTTCCTGCTGCTCAATACTTCCATCTGTGTAGGAGCACCTTGCAGTTACAATTGATTCTGTCAGGTCATAAATTACCATTTGAATAACCTCTTTCGTTTTTCGTCCTTGATTTAGTGAAGCAGAGATTTGAAAATCACAGAAATGTCTGTCGGCTTCCTGTGAACAAAGTCAATCATTTGTTTCAGTTCTACACTGTTGTGGACAAAGGGTAAGCCAAGATTTGAGATACAGTATATATCTCCTTCTGACACCATTATCCACGCTGTTTCTATAATCTCCCACCATTTGGCCACTAATGCATGTATGATACTTTTCTGATTGAGTACAACAATAATAATTTAACTGGAAAATTACATGTATTCAAGCAACTGGGAGTCGGCCTGAGAAAGCACAAAAAAAAGCTAATTGCACTCATATGGTAAGTTGCATTGCATTGCATTGCATTAATAAAACAAATAAAAACAATGCATATAAAAACATAAGAAATGCACACATAACATTGTCAAACGCACAAAAGCATTCAGAGGCAGAAGACTAAGCCTAGTAGACTTTATAGCCTAGTTTCTAGTCCCTGTTAGCTCCACTTTCTAGACTGCATCTTTTTAGGCTTGTATTTGTTGGGGTCAGGGAGCTAGCCACTATAAAACAAGAAAAGAAAAGCACAGCAAATTACTAATTATATAAGCATTACAAGGCGCTGCAGTACTAAACAAATTTCTGCAGCTCACTCAGCAAGTTTAAGAGCAGAGTTAAGCAGAATAGAAGGAGAATATAATTAACTTTATTTATATATCACTTTTCGAAAA
The DNA here is from genome assembly GCA_900660455.1 of Gephyroberyx darwinii. Taxonomy (NCBI): domain Eukaryota; kingdom Metazoa; phylum Chordata; class Actinopteri; order Trachichthyiformes; family Trachichthyidae; genus Gephyroberyx; species Gephyroberyx darwinii. Next base: position 24,891 of record CABFOQ010019817.1, read on the forward strand.
ATAATTTACAGTGCTTTACAGTCGAACAGCATTTACCAATAGACAGGATTTGATGTTATAATCCTTTGCGCCATAATCCAGGGTGAGCATTAACACAAAAGCCCTGTTCAGATGTCAGAAAGAATGATGCACTAACCCACAAACGGAGACTATAGAGGACCATCAGACAGGCAGCACCATTCACTAGCTACCTTATATAAATGCTACAGGGTTGGGAGTGTGAGTGTGGGTATGTCACTAGTTATGAAGTGGTCTCCTCACATCACAGATGTTTTGTTGATTCTGGCCCACAACACCTCCAGAAGGCTCAACAGTTCTCAACACCTATGCTGAGGCTTATTGTGAATTCCCAACATTACTCAATAATTTAAAGTGCATGGCAATGAATAAGTGTGAAAGGAAATGAATAAAGGTCAGGGCAGTGACTGAATGTGAATGGAAATGGATAGTGCAGGGCAATGGCATTGAATGAATGTGAAAGGGAATGAATAAAGTGTAGGGTACTAGTAACACAGTTGTGGGTTATTTTACATAACAAAGTGAGTTTGAGTTTGAGTTTGAAAAGAGGAATGCAAATTCATATGAACTTTAATTCTGTAATATTGATGAGTTCAAATTATACTCACATTTTCATTTCATGTTTTGTCAACTTTGGTGGTCTGTTGTGGTGAAAGTTGTAGAGCAGTGAGCAGAACTGTTGTGAGGTAGTTAAAGATAAGTGTTTGCTGACCTCCATCAGGATGTGGTTCTGAATGCCTCAAGGTCAGCAGTAGATCTAAAGAGACATTCAGAGAAGTTAAGGAACACATGTATTCATTTCTCCCTGATGGGTTGTACCGCATTTTCCAAAGGATTTTAATCAATTGTGGTGATGATAGTATGATGGGGTCAAGGAGTGGAAGGAAGTGTCTGGAGGGAAAAAGAATAATAGACTATTTCTTAATAGGAGTATGTAAGTGTTTATGAACACAACCTGAAGATTAGGAATTTGTGTGCATCCTTCAGCCAACGCTTGTTGAGGATGGCATCATATAACTACCTTACACGTCATTTGTTTTGTTCATCCCACAATCACCGTTACACACAGCAACAACGAGAGACGGCAAGCTAATCGCGTAAGCGTGTGATAGCTAAGCTAGTGCTATATCCAAATGAACGTGATACTAAGCGTTAGCTAACACTTAGCTCTTTTCGATCCAATGTTATGTGCTGCCAGGACAAGCAGGGCTGAGCGTTTTCCACCATGTACCATTCTGTAGACAGCACAGCACCACCGGGCTAACCGACAGATGCTGTTTGTTTTCAGCCCTTTTATAAAGTTCTGAGGGGATCCAGGGAGCTGGGCGGAGCTAAGGCACGGTCTGGCTTTTGACAACAAACTTCAGAAAACACTGAAAACACACATAGGGGCTGAGAGAGACCACCATGTCGTTAGTGCTCTGCACTAGGTCTCAGCTGTATCTTCAGAGAGCATATGGTTTTTACATTTATTATCAATGTCAAATAAGATTAAAAATTATCGCTTATTGCACCTTTAAAGTGAAATTGGCTACAACACCTCAGCATCCAATCCCCACAGTGCATAGCCTTGGTTTCCAACCATGTTGCTTCACCTCTGCTACCAACTCAGTACCTATACCTAAGCATTTTCCTATGCTTCATTTACTGGCTCCTCCCATGGCCCTGTAAGCTCCCAAAAATACACTATCTGCTGTGTCTCTGACAACATCACCATGTCTGGCCAGTGCTCGATATTTCTTCCTATGTCTTTTCTCCCTCAAAATAGTAAAATACTAAAAGGAGCAGGGAAAAGGAGAACAATACAAACAATATAAGAACAATTACAGAAGTAAGAACAATGAAAACAATAGTAAGTAGTAATAAAAGTCAAAAGGAGGCAATATAAGACTAGTGCAGAAGTAAGAACATAATAAAAAATCAAGTGAAGGCAAGTTTATAAAGTAGGTCTTTAAAAGGGACTTAAAAGATGATACATACTTAGACAACTTTATATCTAGTGACAAGTTGTTTCAGAGTTAGGGGACTCCTTTCACCTCAGTCTGGACTTGGGAACTGAAAGAAGAGCCATATCTGCCAACCTGATGGTGGAGTGTATGGAAATACCAAAATGTAGGGTGGAAGCAAATGCAGAGAAGCTATATAGCAGTTATATAGTCTCTTCCCTAAGAGCCTGTTCTGCGTTCTGCACCTATTGCAAAAGTCTAAGAGCTGATACTAGAGTATAGTTTAGTTGCCTTATCAAGAAGAAATAAAAGCATGAATTCACATTTTTAGGTCCATATATATATATAATTACTAAATTTTGTAGAACATTTTTTACTTGTGCCCTAAAACATAGGTCAGAGTCAAAAAGCACACCTAAGGTTTCTAGTGTAAGGTTTTATATATGAGGACAGACCACCCAGGTCCTTCTGAAGCAGACTCATCATGTCTGGCTGATCAAATAATCTAATGTCAGACTTGCTCTCATTTAGATCCAAAAGGCTTTTAGACATCTTAGGCAGCACTTGATATCAGTGAGGCACTGAGTTGCGAGGCTAGTGGGGTCATTTTCCCATTCAGTGACAAAACCACCTCACATTTTCCAGGCGACTATAAAAGTAGTTGATAATCTTGAATAGAGTTATGCCAGTTATTAGAGACCAAGTACCTTTTTCTACTCCCTGATAAGGTATTTGAGACTATTATGGAAGACAAACAGTGGATTGGCTTTCCAATGCCCCCTGAGTGTGTTCATTAAGCCAAGGTACCTTGACCTTTTCATTGTGTAGGCAATTTCATCAAGAATAGATGTGCATATATTGGTGGAAAAGCTGTAGTAGCTCCTATGTATTACAGAGGTGTGGCAGCAGTGGAGACAGAGGAGATACATGAGCGAAAAGCCTGTACTAGTTGTGTTGAATTGAACATGTGGGGGTGTACATGGCCATGTTTATTACTGGTAAGGGAAGAGACCGGGGTATTGAACACAAGACATTTATGCCAGTAAAACAGATGTCTACCTGTATATCTCTCTATCTGTCTATAGATGTATGTATTGTATGCATTTATTTGTGACAACAGGAAGTAAACAAGCTGTAATGAGTTTAAGTTTACCGCAATAGTTTGTCTGGTATTGAAAATGATTTGAAGCGAGACTTCTGGAGTGGCTCAGCTGAGTGATACATTATAATGGTGATCAGAAAGTCATAGTATCAAATAAAGAATAAATGAACTGTAAAATTGAATCATATCATATTATTAGTTGTAAGGAATCCCTGCACTTCTCCTATCTGAATTGTATGGAAATATGCAGTTACTACATACCTTTTTTCTGTTTTCTGGGCATAAATGGTACCATCAACAGAACAAAATGAACAGCAGTTCTGATGAAAGGGATCCACATTGCACCCATAAGGGTTCTCCTACAGGAACAAGCCTAATAAAGGTGCTAAATGGCAAATAATTTAGGATGATGAGCAAGAAGATATGACCAAGTTCAAGTTCAAGTCTTTTATTGTCAAATGTACAGCATCACTTACAGTCATACTGGACAATGAAATGTTTTGGACGAGGCACGTTTCAACAGGGTAGGTAAACATAAAATCACACATCTATATATAAAAAAACACAAACAAAATAACAATAAGACAAATAAGGGCATATAAACTAAAATAGAAATAGGAATAGAAT
>CABFOQ010019820.1:17501-27552 GCA_900660455.1 Gephyroberyx darwinii
CTGATTCTCTCTTGCATCCACCCTATACCTCAACCACACACCCCTACAGTCTGCCACATAGTATAAGTCGTACATATTGTACTAGCAGTAGCAGTTGTGGTAACAGTAGTACCAGTAGTAGGGGTAACAATAGTAGTAGTAGCAGTTAGTAATTGTAGCACTACTAGCAGTAATAGTAGTAGTAGTTGTAGTAGCAGTTGCAGCAGTAGCAGTAGTAGTTGTAGCAGTGATAGAAGTAGTAGTAACTGTAGCATTAGTAGTTGTAGCAGTGATAGAAGTAGTAGTAACTGTAGCATTAGTAGTTGTAGTAGTAGCAATAATGGCAGTAGTAGTAGCAGCAGCAGTGGTAGAACTACTAGTAATAGTAGAAACAGTAGTATTAGTTGTAGCAGTATTAGTGGTAGAAGTAGTAGTAATTGTAGCAATATTAGCAGTAGTAGTTGCAGTAGTAGCACTTCTACTACGAGTAGTAATAGTAGTAGTAGCAGCAGCAGTAGTTGTAGTAGTAGTAGCAGCAGCAGTAGTGGTAGCAGCTGTAGTAGTCATAGTGGTAGTAATTGTAGCAGTAGCAGTCATAGTTCCACTTGTAGTAGTGGTAGCAGTAGTAGCAGTAGTCATAGTAGTAGTAGCAGTAGCAGTAGTGGCAGAAGGTTGGAATAAATTTAGATTGTTCTTTTGTATAGTTTTTTGTAATGAGATAATATTTTATTAAGATAATAATAATGATGATGCATTATTAAAATACCTTAAGAGCAATCAGGCTAACAGTGTATAAGGCGTGAGATAATAATAAGATAAATAATAAACTAATAATATAATAAAAATCAGTACGGATATTAATGCATCCTCAGAACTGAATAACTTTATTTGACCAAAAAACGTTAATATGCTAAAGTGGGTCAGTTAAGCCAAAATTAGATGATGATGGTGATTGGTGAAGATGATGACGTTACAGTGATGAGCAGCAGGCCTACACTGTTTATTAGAGAGGGGATTAAAACCATGCATGCAAGGTTGGTGGGTGTGCAAGAGAGCGAGGGAGTGAGTGAGCGAGCGAGCAAGTGAGTGAGCCAGGAAGTGCGGGTGTGTGAGTGGGTGTGTGCGTAAGTGAGCTAGCAAAGGTGTTTGAGAGGGAGTGTGTGTATGTGTAAGTGTGCGTTTCTGTGCGCGCGTGCATGTGTGTGAGAGAGCGAGAGGGACAATGACAGACAGCGCGAGATTAAAAACTCGGTGGACAAACATTATTTATGATCGTGTTCCAGATCGAGGCAACACACACACACACACACACACACACACACACACACACACGAGGGAGGATTGTCTATTGTTGCTTCCTGGCCAATCGCAAACTGAATAGTTTCAGCGCTATCCAACCAATCGCCGTGTCTCTCCAGGTTCCTATCCCGCCCATTAGTCTATAAAGGCAGGAGCCAAGACTAGTGGACACGCCGCTGGCAACACTACGACTTTTTTCCCTCTTTCTTCAAAAGGAGTAAAAAAACAACAACAACGTCCTTTTATTTTAAATTATTTCTGACGGGACATTAGTTTGTTTCTCCAGAGAATATCTAACATGGCGGACAGTAAAGTGGAGAGCAGCGGGGAATTGAGCGCCAAGGTAAGGAAGAGAGGGATGGAGAGAGGAAGAGGAGAATGCTTTCTACCTACTGGCTCCATTTATAACTATTTTACTAACTAGCCTGCAATAGTACAGTGTCAATATGAATGAGGGATGGAAAGACACACTTTCTCTTTATCTAACATTATTACATGCCTTATGTCGCCTCACTAGGTGCTAAACCTCGAGTACTTTATTAATACGTGCTCTACTATTGTAGCCCATTGAAGCGCTGAGGTAAAGCAGCTGTGTGAATGGATGTAGAGCGGAGACGGGTTTGTTTCTGCTGCTCTGCCAGCAAAAAAGAAAAGCTGTCAGCGTCCCGGTGGCTTTGTAGCCTCAGCCTCTCCATTTAGCCTACGAAACCAGACTTGAATAGATTATACCCCGACGCCTGTCTGTTAGTCTACAAACTGGACTAATTAGCTCTGATGTCTACACTGCTCTCCGAACCACCTCCGCCGCCAGCAGAGCCAATACGGGCCGTTCTCTCGCATGTGAGAACTGTACGCCAAACTTTACTGAAAAATATGTCAATTTAATGCTGCTATTGGCACAAGGTACACACCTTGTAAAACATGACTCCGTTAGGTTAGGAGCCACTCTTCAATTTGGCGTGCACAAACCAAGCAGCACTTTTTTTTTTTTTTAAAATCTCAACTTTTATAATTGGTTCAGACCAACGCTACCACCCACCGTGGTGTATTTTGGAGGAAGAAGATTGTGGGAGTAACGGGAGAACCATTTCTGGTTGAAGTTTTAGTGAAATAAGCGCTGCTTGGTTGATTGTATGCATATGGAAATCGTCTCCTACTGGTTCAGAAAATGTTTAGAATAATATATTATGAGGTGTGTACTTCTGCCGATACGCAATTGCCAGATTTTTGGACGGAGTTTGACGTATCGGGGCTAGACTGAACTATACCGAACCAGCGTGGGCTCCCAACATAAACTGTGCTATAATAATAACTAGATTGTCCATTTTAGCCTTCTCAGTTGGTAACGTTAACTCCAACCGGTAACGGAACAATAACCGATCACAGTGTTCGTCTCGAGCTCCTCCTTACTCGTTCGAGAGCTCTAACCGGAGAGAGTGCGTTGTTCGTTTGTTTATTAATGTTGTCATTATGTATATTACCAGACCTTGGAATCTCGCGCCTTCCAGTCCCGGTCGTGACGAATTTTATTATTTGTATTGGTTATTTATGCACGCCACCGCTTCACGCCCCAACGCGTGCGGATGTTGTCCCCGGTGGTTCTGAGTGAGCGAGACTGGGTATAGTTGGTTTCGCGAACCCCGGTTCCATTGCTCAAGGCTACCAAGGCTAGAGTAAGTCTGCCGCCTTCAGCACGATGTTGCGATTACGATTTAGAACGAATTGAGCGCTAGCCTACCGGTTGAACAGAGCCCGTGCTCTCCTCCGGTCGGTTGGTATTTTGAGCAGCCAGCTGGTGCTCGAGGGAGGGAGGGAGTGAGTGAGGGGAGCATGGTCGTACCTGTCTCGCGGGGCCATCCGTTTAAGACTTGGTTTGATGTTAAGCCGCAGTAGGGCGCGAGGGAAATATATAAAACAAGGGACCGTCTACCCGAACCTCGATTGTCTATGTCAATACAGTCAGTGATCGTATTATACTGATTGAGTGATTGATAGATTGATGCATGGGCAGAGGGAAGCACCACTCTATGTGCGTGTGTGCGCGTGTCAGTGTACGTGTGCGCGCACGCCTCTATAAATGCGTACTGTAAGCTCCAGTCATTGTATTTCCCCAGGCTGGAGGAAAGATCGGCCCTAAGCAGCCATTGGGTGCCCATCGCTTTGACAGACATACAGACAGACCAATTAGAGTGAACTAAAATTCATTCAACAAGAAAAGGCAGACAGACAGTTAGATACATACAGTATGGATTATGGATTATCTTGTTGGGTATGTTGATACAGCAGGTAGTTAGGGTGTTTGGTTAGCCAGGTCTTCAACAGACCAATGAAACACATGGCCTTAAGTTCAGCCACAAGATATGGGGGGAAGCAGAGATGCTCCTATGGAAGACTTTAATATCCTACTATAGTCATTGTTCCACTGGGAGTTGTAGTCTTTTTCCGGGTGTGTCTTCTGGTTTCCCTATGAGGCTCCAGTCTCAATAGACTACAGTGATAGATTGCCAGTTTGCAATGAAGCGGCACGAAGAGGGAGGGACTTATAAAGAACTGACCAATAAGAGACCAGAGCATCAAAGCACCGCCTAAAGGCAACGTGCAGCGCAAGTTAGAGGAAGGGAGGAGGGACAACACCTCTGATAGATTCCCGCTTCTTTCAGTACAAAGCACTTACTGTAGCCTCTTGCATTAATCAGAAAGCTCCATTTTCTCAACTCTGTGGGTGTGGCTGATAGGGGCGGGGCCAGCTAATACTCAAGCTGATTTCCAACCAGACCTGGGTCAAATAGCAGGTTGGCCTAGTGGTTAGAGAGGCCAAGGGTGTATTCCAGCTGTGAGCTGGTGATAGGAAAAAGGACTGATGTCACAGCTATGGTGCTCACCAACAGTGCCCAAGTGCCCTTGAGCAAGGCACTTAACCCCAACTGCTCCAGGCGCGCTGTTCAATGGCTGACGTCTGCACTCTGTCCTCCGAAAATGCATGTGCATGTGTGTGGGGGGATATGTTGTGTGTACATCAAGTTTAGTGTACGAAAAAAGAATTTCACTGCATGTATGTGACAAATAAAGTTCATTTCATTTGAAAATACTAGTATGGTTATATGCTGATCGGGTAAGACGGGAGTGCTAGGAAAGAAATAGATACATAAAGATGATACATTGAGAACTAAAAAGTTCAGACAGCCACAGTAAAGTATTTGTAATGTAATATAATGTAATTGATATTCAACTTTGTACACGTTTCTGAGATCAACAATTTACTTGACAATGTCTGAAGTATCCTGATGCCATCAAGTAGACAAGTTTCAAGTTTATTGTCACATACTAGATAACAATGCAAACATCATTACCAGTAGTACTCTCTGCAGGTTAAAAAAAGACAACACAGAATTATTTGCAACAGCTATTTGATTCAGTTTTAAACTCTTATAATGGTTGAGTCTTACTCTCAGTAGTGTTTCTCAGCTTTACTCCCATTGTGAGCCTTATTCATCCAAACACCACATCCTATAGGTTGGTAAATGCCATAATGTATGTAATGAATGTGTGTGTGTGGTTTCAGGAGCTGAAGGAGAAGAAACAGACAGAGGAGACAGAGAATGGAAAAGATGCTGCTGCTAACGGCAAGGCTGTAAGAAAACAAAACCTGCTCTCCTTCCAACTTGTAGAACATTACAAGCCCCGCGGACAACGGATATAACTCTGTCTCTCTCCTTCTGTTAGGAGGAGGAGAATGGGGAGCAGGAAAATGAGGTAGAGGAGGAAGAGGAGGACGTGGGAGAGGAGGAGGAGGAGGACGGAGAGGGTAGGTGTCATCATTCCATCCTGGGGAAGAAAGCCAGTAGTTGATGTTTTGTGCAGGTATTTAATATCATTACATTTGATTAGTTCATGCCAAAAAAATATTTAGTATTTCCCCCCCAGAATTTTGTGTATGTAGTATAAAAAACATGAAGGGCAGCATTCACTTTTGTAGTCACATTTTTCAAGTACTTTTTGGCCATCTAGCAAGCTCTAGAATAATACACCAAATGATGGGGAACAGGGATCCCACAGGTCAGGGAATCCCTGAAATATCATGGAATTTGAAGAGCTGTATGTCAGGGAATTGCACTTTTATCAGAACCATTCTACTCTGTGTAACGCAGACTCTACAGTTAAATACATTACTTTTGTTTTGTTTTGTTTTGAGGAAATTATGAATACACGCATACACATTTTACAAGAATGCTACTTTTGTTTTCTAACTACAGGGCTGTGTTATTAGTGTGTAAACTATTCTGTGCCAGTTCTGTTATCACCAGTGAAACCAGTTATTTTCACATTGGTTTCCTGATTGAGCCTTTATTTATCTATAGCCTAGTTCAACTACAGTTCCAGGGGGGAGAGAAAAGCCTCATATGACATATGATACTGTTGACTCAACAGTAGTGTTGGTGCACCACCTAGTGGTCACACTGTATACGCACAAGAGCTTCCTCTACATTATATTGAGCTCCATGTAAGTAAATTAAATCCAATTTAGTTTATTTCAATTGAATTCTATTCAATACATTTTGGAGAGGTTGGGCACACGGAGCACAACCATGTGCTTTAATATTTATTTTTTTTGAGGGATAAACTATAATGGATGGCTGTAGATCAACAAATACCAGAAAGCAAAGCACTCTATCCTACTGAATTACAACAAGTGGAATAGGTTGTTATGGATTTTGTGGACTTAATTCTATCAAAATAATTCACTTTGGTAGAATATGTTCATGTTCAAACTCCAGAAGTTCATGAATAGCAGCGACTTGTAACATATTTATAACTGCGGTAGTAGTTCTGGAAACTAATATTTCATTCTGTGTCCTGAATCACTTTTGTCAAAAAGTCGTTTTGCTTGGCTTTTCTGCCAATTGTCAATATGGAGAGCCTTAATCCCGGTGATACCATCAGATCAACAGATATAGGATAATACTAAAAGTTCAGCCTCTGACTCTTATATGGATGTGTGTGTATGTACTGTAAACTGAGAATGTCTACCAAAAATGTCATACAAATATGACTTCAATCTGCTGAAACCTGCATGTGCCCATGTAACAAAAACAGTCCTCTCACTCTGTGACATATTGTATTGTATTCAGGTGATGATGATGACGATGAAGATGATGACCTTGACGTGCCGACAGGGAAGAGAGCGGTTGAGGATGATGATGATGAGGAGGTGAGGAACAGCCGAATGGTGATTGGACAGAGCCTTGAGTTTGTTAAAGTGCGTGGTTGAGGAAACAAAGAAAGCACACTTCTTCTTCTGCTAGCCCAGAGTGTTAAGCAGAACTTTACACATTAGCAACTACTGGAGGCTCATATTTATTGCCCCTCAATTTAAAGATGCTGTATTTGAAAGACAGTTGTTCTGTTTGCTGAATTTGATTAAAGTAAAAATTGGCGACATTTAATATGCATAAATGTCCGTTTTACTACTCTGATTGCTATAACACAACCAATTCATGAAAGCTTTTCCATCTGCTGTTCTAAACACCAGGTGTCAGGTAGATCTTACATAAACACACACACACACACAAACACACACTCAAACACGTGTACACACACAAACACACACAGATACCTGAGGTAACCTTACTAATTTATCTAATGTTATATGAATTATCTGAATGTTTATTTTGTAATCTGCTTTGGCAACATTGTTTATGTTTAGTCATGCCAATAAAGCAAACTGAATTGATTTGAACAAAGACGTCACAGTACTGAGCGCTTAGCACCAAAGACGGAAAGAAAACAAGGACCTCCAGGATTACGACTTTAAAAGTAGTATGTTCGTATGTAGTATGGTGGCAGTTGGACGATGCTGGCTGAAACTTTAGAGCAGGGGTTCTTAACCTGTTTGCAAGTGTGACCCCCTTTTGAGGGTTAAAGTATTTCTGCTGTGCGTTTGTTAGCAGACACATCTTGTGATGTCTTGCTTCCGCCGGCTGTATTTCTTCTTTCCACAACACTGCACATTCAGTGAAAAAAAAATAAAATAAAATATATATATATATAGACAAAAAAAATACTTATTTTAGCACCCTTCCCGCCACCCCCAGGTAAAGAACCCCCGCTTTAAAGTAAAGTTAAGTAAACAATGAATTTCCTTGGAATATGTTGCACAAGCTGAGCAAAGTCTTCTCAGTCTGTCTGGGTCTCACCATGTTGGTCCTTTATTTCCAGGACGATGTTGGAACCAAGAAGCAGAAAACAGGCGGCGACTAGAGACTTCTGCAGCACCCCCCTCTTCCGGAGGACAACTACACCATCAACAACAGACAGCCAGTTTTCTAGAAAACCCTCCAAGACTTCGGAGTCCTCCCTTCTTAACAAGAATACTTTTTAAAAAAGGAGAATTTGTTTGTATTTTTATTTACATTTTATATTTTTGTAAATATTGTTAGGAGGTCGGCCATTTTGCGACAGTGATCTCTCTCTGGTGCTTTGAAGACTTTTAGATTCATCCTTCTTCATCATCCATCTCCCGTCCAAACCCCCGTATGAAGCATCTAGCCGAGCATTCCAGCCCCACACACCTTAAAAAACACTGCGGCATCTCCAACACATCACTACGTCTCGTTACACACACATCCAGAGTTACTTTTTAATACAACATATGTTAAGTTCTAGGGTCGGTGGTAACAAGGCGTGTGTTGTCTTGTAGTCAAATGGGCGTGTTAAAAGTGACTCGGTGAGAGTGCCGAGTGTGTATTAGTTGTACCATCCAAGGGTAGTTTGTACGAGACATCAAGGCCGTAGCTTTCTGCTGTCCATCCGTCTATATCTCTGTCTGTTATGGCCAGGTTTAAATGGTTTTATGTCCGTGATATTTTGTTGAACAATAAACGGGAATTTTGATTTTGTTTGTTCTTAACTCTGTATTAGTTTCTATCTGTCAGAGGCTGCATTTACCCGCGGGAAAAGAAAAGAAGAAAATCTGAGTGCAATGTGAGCTAGATCTGATCTTTTCAACGGGAAAAAATCCTCAGAGATGAGTCATTTCGCTGCATTTCCACAGGGTAGTCAGATTTCCAACCCTGATTTTCTCAGGGACAGTTAAACAGAAGGGAAATCGGATTCCACGTGGTTTCCCTCCCCGTTTGGATAGCCAGGAGAGCAGATCTATACAGAGATCTGTTGCACCTATGGAAATGCAGCGTTAGGATTAAACCATCAGATTTTTTTCCTGTGTGAATGTAGCCCCGTAAGAAATGATTGTCATAGAAGCTCATTGTAAATGCCTCATCATGCCTTAACATGGAGAAAACCTGGTAATTATTCTGATGAATAAATTGACCTGAATTAATTGTCCTCTGATACATGCTTCTTTGACCTCTTCAGCTCCTGCCCTCTCAAGATTTCCTCCAGGGTTTTACATCATCTACAGCAAAACCTTCACAAGATCTGGTATTACAGGAATTATTTCCTGGTATGTTCTTGATTTACGAACTGTCCTACTGTAGATAAAGATGCAGATCAAGATAGTTTTAATCTGCCAATTAAAAATAAACTGGGCAACCACGCAAGACACTGATAAGAGCATCAGCTAACTTGCCATTATGTGAATTATTAATATTAAATGAGTAAATAATTACCTACACTTGACTGCAGGCATTTCCTTGTTGGTGAAGCCAGAATTCAAAGTCAAATCAGGCTCCACCACCAAAGTTCCCAAGTAGTATTTCGCATCTGAAAGCTGAGGTGATTTTCTCGTGATTTTTTCATGCAGTAAATACACACCAGTCATTAAAGTTATGAACAAAGTGAGGCTTTATTACAATAGGAAGTGCTGCTATTCTTGATGATTATGATTATATTATACTCATATTTAAATCAAATTACTGTAGGCATCAGGTTGAATCAGATTAAATGGCAATGATCAAACATCAAACAACTCTCATGCAGATATCAAATACAAACTAACAAAATCTGATTAACTCTGGGCAGTTCTTTTAAAACAATTTCACAGGGTGAAACTGGCTGATTGGTTTATTAAAAAAGGAGAATTTATTTCCAGCCCTGCCTGGGTTGGGGGTTTATGTGGGTATTCGGCTGCGGAGGTACTCCAACAGAGCATCTGTTCCTTTGGCCAAGATGGCTGCTCTGGGCATCCGGAAAGGATTTCCGTCCAGACTCAGACACCTAGAGGGAGAACAATTTTCAAATTCTCTTCTCAAGCCAGAAAAACAAATGCTAAAGCAGTATTATTATTCCAGTATTTTGCATGGTGATATATTCCCTCTTCACTAGATGTTCCTGTTGGATCTCTGCTCTAATTAGCTAGCTGATTACATTACATTACATTACAGTCATTTGGCAGACGCTTTTATCCAAAGCGACGTACAATAAGTGCATTCAACATAGGTCGGTAAGAGAACTACTAGTCACCAGAAATCATCAGTGCATTTTCTCACTAAACAAGCATTTAAGAGCATAACCAGTGCTACGGTATAAGTGCAGTAACATTAGCTACCTACTTTTAAGTAAACAAGTGAGACAAATAAGTCAATCAAATAAACAAGAGCTAAGACAAAATAAGTAAATCAAATAAACAAGACCTAAGACACAAGATAAGTAAACAAGCGCTAATAAACAAGAGCACAGGAACACTAAGAGGAAGGGTCAGGATAGTGTTTCCTGAAGAGGTGGGTTTTCAGCCTGCGGCGGAAGATGGGCAGCGACTCTGCTGTTCTGACATCAGTAGGGAGGTCATTCCACCACTGTGGGGCCAGGACAGAGA
>CABFOQ010019820.1:30353-43338 GCA_900660455.1 Gephyroberyx darwinii
TCTTTCTCTCATGCTCAACTCTCATTGGCTATTGCCAGTATTTGTTCAGATTTTATTGGTTGATCAACTCACAATACTGGAGGACGTCAAGACTTATTCAGATTAAAAATCAAACATGCTTGAAATAATGGTCATGGTCACAAATGGATCTGAACCCTCACACACTACCAGATCATTTATACGACCACACCATGCTAGTGTGGAATCAGTCGTGATGCCAAATCGTGGCTATAATCAGCCTCCAAGACCTGTAGTGTGTCCCCAGCCTATACGTGAAAAATGCTGATGGGGAAACATGAATGTTATCTTATTTTACTTTTTTTCTGTGATCCTAAGAGCATAAGAGCGGCAGCGAAATGCCTGAGGCCTATTACATGGTCTACGCCAGCAACAAATGCAACAATGCAAAGGGCAACGCAAGGAGTATTTCTTGTTCTTGGGTAGCAAAAAGTGTGTACTCCAAATTTCGTAATGTGATGTTAACGCATTGCAATGTTATACATATCAGGTAGAGGCACTAAATGAACAACTACAAACAAATAAGTAGTCGCTTCTGGTGTAAACACAAAAATGGGAGTGACACCTCATTGCCCTTGTGTGTCATAAGGATCGCAGTGGAAAATGCATAACGAAGTAGGTTGTCAGATTTTGATGCTGACATCTGAAAATACTGGAAATGCCTCTTTTCATCTAAGTTCCACATGGGAAAATGAGAGAGTAATATTCATCATCTTGCATTGTCAACCTTGTTAAAAGGAAATGTATAAAAGTAGACATTCCTCTACAATAGGCATTTTTAAATACCCCAGTCATGGTCACTGGCTCCAGAATTGGGGCTTTGGTGTTCCCTTTTGGACAAGTGGTTTATAACCTCAAGACAGGCTCCAGGAAGCTGTCAACATCCCAACTTGCTTTATTGTATGTGTATCTTGCATTAACTATGTACCAGGCTTGAATTGCAAATGCAAATGTGTTCAGTGTGTGTGTGTGTGTGTGTGTGTGTGTGTCTACCTGAGGTCTATGTGTGTCAGTTGCAGTAACTTGCAGATTTCAGGTGAGAAGCAGTTCAGTCTGTTGAAGCCCAGACTCACCTCTGACACTGACGACTGGAACTCCACTAGCCTAGAGAGAGAGAGAACAAAAAACAGCAGAGGGGAAGAGAGGAGAGGTTTTATGGTTACTTTATTAAACCATTGGTAAAAAAAAAATTCTTCAAACTATGAAGAATGAAAAATTAAAAACAGACTTTGCTGCATTTGATTGTAAAAATCAGTCAACTAGTGATGGTAGAGGAGATGATGGAAGAGGATATAGGGTAGGATACACAGAGACAAATTGACAGACAGAGAGAGAGAGATAGGTAGAGATATAGATAGGTAGACAGACAGAATTTCTCCCATGCAATCCTTATTTAATCAAAATTTCCTTAACTGAAATAAAGGATCTACATTTACTAATTGCATATGGTTTTAACAGGAAATTGTGATATGCAATAAAATGATGAGTTTAAAGGGAATTAGTGCAGGTGAAAAAATAAGTGAACCACCTCTTGCGTTAGTTAAATCAAGCAGGTAAGTAGAATCAGGTGGGTAAATAATTAGTATGAAGTTAACCAATCAATGGTCAGATCTTGGGAGGAGTTTTTGTGGCACTTCCATAAATACAGGTGAGAAATCTGGGGCCTGTTCCACAAAGCAGGATTAGAAAAGCGGAGATTAATTTTGAACGCCTGGTTTGAGTTAACCTAACAATTCAATCGGGGATAAAGTGGTTCCACAAAGCCGAATTCAAGCTACCGTGATTTGGCTAATCCAAGCCAGGTTCAAGCAATCCAGATAATTGCGTGTGCACTGCTTTCTTCAGCAGCCCAAGAGGTCGATCATGGATCCGATCGATTCACCATGTACCAAACAGACGCCAAAGATAGAGCCACAAAGTTCACTGCCACTGAGCAGTGACTTTTGGTGGAATTATATGAAGAATTTACAAAAAAATGGAAATATGACTGTCATAAACAAAGGGAGGGAATTGTATTGTATTAAAAACTAATAACGTTGATAGACCTAATTAAATATCGGGTATTCCAACAATATTAAAGAACCGAAAAGCTGTGCTAAAAATATTATACATGAAACCATGCCATATATAAAACCTCAAGACTGTAAATGTACCACTTGCAAAAAACAGAGACAATGCACACAATCTGTGGGACTGTGAGAGCTTTACTTTCGTGTGTGCTGTCTCTGAAAGTTCTTTCTCTTTGGAAAGCCCTGCGTACAATCCTAACTCCCTCATCTACGACCACGACCTCATCTAAGACTGGACAGGCCATGATGGACATAGGATGAGACATGGGTCTTCCTCGGCGTTATATAAACCCTTTAATTGATGTGAATAAAGAGATGGGAGGGCTGCGTGGGTATTTGATCATACCAACAAGGATCAGGTACTCTTTGGAATGGGTTAGAAGCACAAATGGGAATATAGTAGTGTGGCAGACTGGGGGGAGGGGGGTGAGGCTTAGCTTGGATCCAAGGGAGAGTTGAGTCGGTGGAATGACTCTACCTTGGATCCAGTACTGTCTGCAAGCAAGTCAGGGTGAGAGACTGACGACGTGACTGAGAGCCGACAGGGATGGAGGATCCGGTCGGCTGTGTGTGGAGCAGGAGAGCAGAGAGTGGAGCCAGCAACAGCCATGTCCGAGCGGGGTCCGCGGCTGGCCCATCGGGACTGAGGGAGGGGCGCCAGCGGCTGGAGACGGCGCCGAGGAACAGCTGCCGTCAAGACCCGGGCCGTTGAGATGCTGCGAGTCGTGGTGCAAATTAAACGGCCCGCTGGCCATTAACTCTGCTCCTGCCTCTTGGTCTCTGTCTGTCACGGCCCCGGTACGGTGGCAAGTTGCCACAGTCTAGTTTGGAAAAACACACATTTTTTGTTACTTTTCAACACAACATGCATTAAGAATAATATATATTGTGTCAATATGTGTTTTTATTATCATATGTTGTGTTGAAAGGCAAGCAAACTAGACTCATAAATGTGTTGAAAATGACAATTTGTGTTTTCATGTAAAAAGGAACTAAATATTAAAGCAATATAACTAAAGCAACATTAGTGCAGAACATGTGTAATGTTTGTAAACACTGGAATGAAACAGACCTGCATTTTGTGTTATGTGTGTGTGGAGAATGTTCCATAATAAAGGTAAAACTCTTCTGATCTCTCGTGAATATGCTCTCATCCCAGATTGTACTGTTAAAAACGTGCAATTTAGTGAAGCCAATTCAAAAGTCACAGGATAGACTTGTTAGGTATGTGTGTATGTGAATCATAGGTCTATTTCTAATTACAGTAAAAATTAAAATAATGATAACTAATGAAAATTAGTTTCCAGTTCAATTCTTACTTTCAACATTTTACCAATTTTCTGGGTCGGAGCAGTCATTCTTTGGTAAATATGGTAGGTAGTATCCTCTTGCAGAGCCAAGAGGTGGTGTGGAGCCAGCTGCTTACTTCTCATTAGTTCCTACATAATTGCTCTATGGTCACATGAATATTGTAAGGGCACTGACCATTGCTCTTCTTAATTCTGGTTTCTTGTAATTTAAGGTGATCTAGGAATTGAAGGTTATTCTACTGATGCAGTCGTAAGTTGCTCTAGCTAAGAGTGTCAGTTAAATTCCTAAAATGTAAATATATAGAGGTGCTGCAAGGGTAAGAACGAGGTTCCCAAAGTTTTTCATATGAAAGACCCTCAAACCCACATAGGACCCCAATTTGATAAAGTTTTTCCTCCAAGGACCCCTGAATCTGAGAATAACCTTATTGTAAGATATGATTTACTCCAGAACACAGGCACAGCTCTCTGGTGGTCCGACCCACTGCAGGAATCACTCACTTAAAAACCCTGGTTCTTCAAGCAGGCTCACAAGAAGAAACAGCATTAGGAGTGCTAGTCTCTCACTTACAGTCACTACAATTTATCATCAATCTTAAGAAAAGCTGTCTAATTACCACTCAACGAGTTTCATTTCGTTGCGCAGACCTACACTAACCAACTCAATAGAGCTAGACTCAAGAGAGTTTCCCTGTTCTCAGACAGTGGAGTTCTTCACACAACATCTCTCCCAGCTTACACTGCAAAATACAGTGTGCTTTAAACTATGCAAGCATCTGCTAGGCCTCATGGCTTCTCTCATCACAGTTATTCCCCTGGGGCTTTTATGTATGAGGATGTTTCAAAGATGTGTACAAGACACACTTATACACCCATCCAAACACTTATGCAAGCTTCTCTGCCTCCATCACTTACTTTCTCACAATTCTACAGGACATTTGTGATAAAAGCCAGGCCTTTTATATCACTTAGGTGCACCCAGTTGCTATCTCATCTTGTCACATTAGTAATCATGGCAAGTCACTAGGGGTGGATCCTTTGGTTGCTCACGTTACGAAGGGCACACAGCATTTAATACCAATGCATAAACCTGTCATTCCCTCTTGGGACATGTCCTTGGTGGCAGACACATTATTTGTGGCCTTGTTTCCACCCTAGGACTGGGTAGTCATCTATATTTTGTCCTATTGGACTGCACTGCATATGGCACTCTAATCAGCCAAAGGGGTACATGATTTACATGCACTGTCAGTTCACATCTCCTGTATCACCACACCAGACATGTCCAAGGTCACTTTGCACCCTAATCAAGGGTATATTCTGTCCAGTCTTTCCTATGAGGTGTTGACGTAAAGACCGTTTCTCGTCTGCCCTTTGCCTCTAAAGAAGAAAGGAGGCCCATGTCCACTTCTCTGTGCGTGACTTGCATATCTACATCACAGGCACCCAGACTTTACCCTTATGCAACCAGCTATGTATTTGTTTACTTTGCTAACCCTGCCTGAGGCAAGCCATTGTCAAAACAGTTTTTGTTACACTGGCTTGTGTTAATCAGCAACATAATTACCAAATGTTGCTGTATATGTTCTTATTAGCCCTTTATTGACTAGTGATGGTTGTCAGGGTTTATAGCTTCAATTTTATGACATTAGTTTTACCAAGCACTGTGGCACTTCATAACACACAGTAGATTGTCACTACTACCAAGAGTGCAACTGGTGAGAGTTGATTATTTCCTGATAGTATCGGTCCTAAGTGATAGTTGTAGCCAGAAATAAGACCTGGGACATTCAGATCAGGTATTCAGATATCAGATATATACATGTTTCATTTGCAACATAGACAAATATTGGTCATGGAAATTGTGCAACATGTCATGGAATAGTCTTAGAAATGTCCTGGAATTTGATGAGCAAAAAGGTGCAGTAGGATCCCTGTCAAAAGGCGTTCAATGACAGCTCTAGCTTTCTTCATTATTCAAAAGAAAACCATCATACTGCTGTCTCAAATATGGGCAAAGTATCGGACAAAAACCAGGGTCACATGAGAGGAGAATTACTGTGACCATAAGCAATGATTTCCACCAGGTTTTCTAAAGCTACAAGAGCAAAAGTAATAAGAATGAAAACCCAGAATGGCATTATAGATACTCATGTAAGTGTAAGACCGATATGTGTACGCGCGCGCGCGCACACACACACACACACACACACACACACACACACACACACACACACACACACACACACACACCCTAACCCTAAAATGCCTAGGCTTGGCTTCTCTGCAGTGCTTCCCATCACAGATTAAATTATCATGTGTGTTGTGCTCCTGCAAAGATCACTGAAGGTACTACAATAAAAAGCAAAAAGGGAAGAGGAGGAAGAAAAAGGAAATATATGAATAAGTCTAAGAGTTCCTGTACGATAATGTGAGAAGGAAAAATAGGCCAAGGCTAATCCCCAACATTAGAGCTCAGCATATGATTAGGGGGAGCAAGAGTAATTGCATAACTATGAAGTCCTAAAAATAATAGTATTTGCCTGTCCTTTGACCTTTCCCATACTATTTTTATTATATTTACTGAACTGCAAAGCTTTAGAATCTAGTCGTATATAGCAGCTTTCAGGTTGGAGTGCATGTAACATTCAATAGGAATCAGTAAGTAAAGGTTCAAACAACTAATGCATTATTAGTAATAGTAATATATAATAAAATAATAATACTGAAACTTTAGTGCTTTGCATTTGGATTTGGATGACTCTACATTACAACTATAACCTTGATAGAGACTCCTTATCTTTACTTAAGAGAGGCAAACACTACAACTATAGCAATAACTGAAAAACAATAAGCACTAACCAAAATTGTACTGCAAGATCTCAGAGCTGAGGTACAGTACTTGTACAACAGTACAGTACAACAGTACAAACTGCTTGACAGCAGTTAGGATGTTCTAAAATAAACATAAATACTTATTTTAGTTTTAGCAAATCACTGTTGATTTGGGATTTTTTCAAAATAGTATATTTTGTTGTTTTTTGAGATAAGATTTATTAGGCAATTGGGATTTAATTCTTTAGAACCAAGGACAACAATAAAAAATAGATGCTTGACTTTTTGTTAATAATTTTTAGACATGTATGTTTTTCATTTACGTTTAAAGAGTAATAAAAATACTACAAATATATAAATACAAAATTCAATACAAAAACAAAACAAAACATCATACAGTCATACATTCCAGTGTATGTGACCCCTTAATTGACTCTGAGCCATTGTATTAGTTATCCAGAAAAAATGTTTATTTTAAATGGATTTTGAAGACACAATAAGACTAAGAATTTTAAACCAATAGCAGAATAGGTAGAGTAGGTGTGAGTGCTACCAGCCAATGGGAATAAGCACTCACAATCAACAGTCTACACATTATGCAGTGACAATTTGTAGGCTACCCCACTAGCTCTACTGCTGTAGCAGCATCATTAACTAAGTTGGAAACATGCGGTTTAACAGTGAGTGGGACAGTCATTCCATTATCACTTCTTTTATGGGTAAACAGCTGCAACATGAATTATTTTCATACATTCAATTTTACCTTGTCTTGGATTTGAGACTCCCACATGTGGTTATTGTTGACAAGAATGAATTCATCGGTTTTATTTTCACTTTCCATTTTTCATCCCATCCTTACCAGGAAGGGTGTTTCTGAGCATGCATGATGAGCATCATCCTGCTTCACAATTATACTCTTATACACAAATTCACACCTGGCAGCTGCCCAATACAACCACAGTATTTTATTAAGCAGCTCCACTGGAGCAATTTGAAGATTAATGCTTGGGAGAGCCAGGCAATCTGAAGATTCAGAACAGGCCCCTTCCAGCCTCACATCTGCTTATTTTACCTTTACATCATAGCTGCCCCAAGAGGTGGGTGAGCCAAATTAACTTGAGTTCTCTCCCACCCAGCTCAGAGTCAACAGGTGGTTTATTTCTTCAATTTGAAGTGTGATTTTTCAACAAATTCTTGCAGTATAATGACACAGGCACCTCATTATCAGAAAACAAAGACTAAAGGACCAGATGTCCCTAAATCAGGGCTTGTGTAAGGGGCGGTGTGTAAAGTATCATCAGCATCACTGTGAAACTTGACACGATATTTTCTGAAAATTTTATCTCATGGAAGTAAAATAATGCTGCCATAAGTGAACTTTGTTGGATCCGGTTATGTTAGCCAGGTGTGATACAATCTCCCAAGCCAACAGGTATAAATCATTTAAATCAGAGATGATGTATGAAAATATTATTACAAAAAGCAGCACTCACATCTGATCAGAAGCTTTAGTAAGGCAGTCTCAATTCTTTACAGTGGACCCTAATGATAGGAATTCCTACATGCTGCGCTTAATATAAGCTGTGTGTGTGTGTGTGTGTGTGTGTGTGTGATATATATATATATAGAGAGAGAGAGAGAGAGAGAGAGAGAGAGAGAGAAAGAGAGAGAGAGCACACAACTGCATTTATAGAACAGTACAGTCAATTGTGGAACATAAAGCCAGCTATAAAGCTTACAGAAAAAAGCCAAAGCATCTTGAAGGACTGCTTTATGAAATTATTTGCATAAGCCTCCATTTGTATGTAAGCTTGGGAGAAATGTAAGTTAATAAACCTGTTTTTGTATTTACTACTACCAATGACTTAATTTTACCTGAATACAGTTGGCAATGTGGCAATTTCCTTGACAACTGGCTGGTAGGCACCTTCAACTTACTACATATAGTACCAACCTCTTGAAGAAGGTTGGTACCCAGACCAACCTTCTTCAAGAGATGGGTTTCCATTGCTGTCATATATAACATATATAACAACAGCTGTGCATGATGACGTTACAGCAAAATCAAATAATGGGTATTTTAATAAATTTGGTGACTTAGATCAAATAACAGGTATCTTAGTTAATTCGGTGACAGCCTCTTTTACTCTGTGTCAGAATGGGTCCCACTGCAGCTGGGACAGCTGGCAACACACTGGCTGGTGCGGATCACCAGCCAATGTGTTGCCATTACATTTCAAAAGCTGGCCACAGGTGCCGGATACCAGGGTGTAAGAGAATTATTTTGAGTGAGTAAGACAACTGTCCATGTGTGCAGTTATGCTTTTTGTAGTACCGTAAAACACAGGATGACAAGGACCTATCAAGATGTTGCTTTTTGTTTATTAAACCCTCTTCACTAGAAATCTAGCTACTGACCTTTTTTGAATATTTTCAAATATTCAAATGTAACAAGACATGTAAGACATAATACATGTAATACATAATAATAATAAGAAGTAGTAGAAGAAGAAGAAGAAGAAGAAGGGTAAAAGTTCACGTAGTTTACCCCATGTTTAGACTGAATGAATGACCAGAGGGTTATTTGTTGCAGTCCTAATTGATTTTTCATCCCATTTGTACACCATATCCATTGGGGTTTCCTCATTCAACTCTATCTTTTCAATGTTAAGCCATGAGGGGGAAGGGCCACTATCAAACATCTGGCCCAAAAATCTGGATTGGGCTGCCCAGAAATACATTCTAAAATTCGGGAGTTTCATAATCGAGAGTCAATTTGTCCAGGCTGACCCTTGGAGTCTTACAATGGCAGATAAACTGTCTGATCAGCTTGTTTAGAGAAGAGAAGAATGATGGTGGGACATGGAGAGGGAGTGAATGAAACATATAAAGTACATTCAGGACATTCATTTTGATTACATTGATTCTAACCAGTAAGGTGAGTGGCTGATCCATCCATTTACTCAAGTCATCCCCCAGCTTCTGCAACAGGCTGGTCAGATTTAGTCTATAAAGGTTCTTTAGATTACTATCTACAAATATACCCAAATATTTATCAAATATAATCAAATACAGACAGTGGTAGAATTTAACTCTTGTCAAAATTAACCTTGTATCCAGAAAAAGAGCTATACGACTTTAAAAGCTTCTGTAAATGGAAACGCCTTCTGGATTAGTTAGGTATATGATAATATCGTCGGCAAAAAGGGATAACTTATGTGTATCGGGGCCAACCTCAATGCCAGATACTGTGTATTAGGGTTGTTCCTAATAGCCTCTGCCAGCGGTTCGATGGCAAGTGCAAAGAGGGCGGGGCTAGCCGAGCAGCCTTGAGACTGGAAGTAATCCCATTGATGGTAATCTTATCTTTAGGAGACTTGTAGAGTGATTTTACCAAATTGACAGCACCAAAGCAAAATTTGCCCAGGACTCTAAATAGATATGGCCACTCGACCCAATCAAAGGCCTTTTCAGCGTGGATGGAAACTGCAACACTTGGTATTTTGTTTTTATTAGCAAGATGAATTTAGTTAAATAATCCTCTTAAATTATAGGAGGACAATCTATTGATTATAAAACCTGTTTGATCTAGATTGACCAGCAGAGGGAGGCGAGTCTCCAATGTCTTAGACAACATTTTAGTGACCAGCTTATACCTAGCTACTGTCTTGACCACACATGGACACACTCACTACTGACATGGCTGCACATACATCTGTGACACATGAAAAAACACTCACACACACAATTTGCTTTGTGTTTCTGCACAGGTTTTGCATTTCTCAAACCAATACTTTAAAAGGGTACAGCATGTGTGTGTTGGCGTGTGTGCTGAAAAAAAAAAAAATTATATATATATATATATATATATATTGTATATATATTTTAAACACTCAAAGTTGTGACAAGTGTTACAGACCTTGTCCTTTCAGATTTGCTGTGACCATACTGACGTGATTTGAGTTGTGACATTTGCAGCAGGGCTTTCCATAAAATCACACATCATCAAACCTAGAACTCCTCTGTGTTTATTATTGCACTCTGTTTGCAACACTTTACACAATTGCAACACGTTCCTGTGACTATTGGAGACTTCAGACGATTGTGGATAGAAGTCATGTTGGCCTGTTTGCTCCAAATTATCAATACAGAGAATCCCAGATCTAACATTAATGAGATAAGTGTTTCCAGGCCATTTATTATCCTTCCTCCTTCCATGATTTTACAGGTCATGACCCTCCCTGTTAATGCCTTCCTACCACCACGCAGATTAATCCAAGTTATACTACAGACTTTATTGATTTCAACAAATGGGATCTAATCAATCAGATTTTCAATTTTTTATGAGGTGAAGATCTCCTACCTTTAACACTGAAAATCAACACCTATTTGACATGGTATCTTTGCTGCTGATTGAAAGAAGCTCAAGCATTGACCTACATTTCTTATTGTTTCATAAATTATTTTTACCTTTGAACATCACTAGTGCAAAATCAAAAAAGCTGTTCAAAACGGCATGCTGTCGGCATAATACTTAATTGCAGTATCTTGAAGAGGGAATGGATGAAAACCTGAGAAATTCTCACTTCCATAGAGTGCATTTGCATTCATCTGTAATTATGCCGGTTGTCTTAGCAACCACTTAATTATGGTCACATCAATTTTGCTGTTTTACATTGACCACTGACTAAAATGGCCAAATGTGACCTTTAGGATAATTACAAACTCATTTACTTGATATCCAGAAAGTAAAGACTTTCACCAATCAGAGGTTGTAAAGTTTGTGTATGTATGTTACTGACAGGATAGTCTTTTAAGTCATTTAAAAAAAGCTATTTGATCGCTTAAATGGTTGGTTTTTGTAAGAACCTCCAGAAAAATGTTATGGATACAAAATAACTCACAAACTCACAAACTGTGTAACTTATTGGATCAACCTAAAAATGTATGCAGAATTTTATGACACATGTAATGTCACAATTCTTTCATACCCTTCCATACTTTGATTATTTGAATAGGTGAAATGTAGTATACTATGTCAACTAGAAGAGAGTTACCCACATGGTCAAACTGCCTGCCATATGAATCTTCAGGGCCTGATTTTTCCAAAGGTGATTTACAGTTGCATGCGGTATGTATTTTTGACCCAGCCATATTGTTGATGTCCAACCACAACCACCCTACACAGGGGTGCAGTGGATCTGATTGAAATGACCTGTTGACCCTCAGCAGTTCAATAAATGCATTGTATTAACTATGTATGATTTTGCAATTTTGCTACCATATTTATATGTATTTATAAGAACCTTATGAGATGAATTTTCTTTTAGAAAACATCTGTAACTTGTTTCATTTCCTCCCAGCTAGTATCCTTTCTTTTCAACCACAGCCACTAGCTGCCCTTTTTTCACCGCCTCTGAAGCTGCCTTTGAGTGCTGATGAAAGCCCTGGACACGATTTCCTCAACTGCCTCAGTAAACTGATTGTGGATGTGGACAAATCCACACCACCTAACTTCAACAGGCTTTCTGGCTTTCCAGTCTCACTATTCAGCCTTGGTTGTGAATTCAGTGCATTCAAGCTCTTTGCTTCCATATGCCTCATCTACTGCATCTACTGCATATTCTGTTGGTACAGTGAGCTCTACAAAGTAAACAGATTGGTGAGTGATGAACCACAATTTGAGGTCAGGTTTTAGGCTAGCGTTGGCTATCTTTAGCAGGACAGTAAGTGTCAGGCTTTTGTCTGGTCACATTTCCCAGTCACTTGGCTCCCCTAGCTGTTCTAACTTATACCTACTCACTAATTATTTCCTAATTTGTTCACCTTTATGTAAAAAAACATTATGATGGATAGTGTTCTCTCTCCTTACAGGCAAAGAATGAACTTCTTTTTTGTTTACTCTCATTTACATCTGCTATGCACTTCAACAATTAGTTATACTGCTAAAGACTAGCCGGGGTGGTGGCAGAGGAAACTGCAGTAAACTACCCTGTCCATCCAATTAGACTTAAGATCAGCAGGGGCGATTTTAGGACATGAGGTTTGGGGGGTCTGAGCCCCCTAAGAGAAGGGTGATGTTGCGCATGAAGCGCACACCAAATTTTAAATGAATGAATTACATTTTATTTAATGCGTGCTGCGCATGCACATTGATCGACTGAATTTACTCAAATAGAGTAAAACTAGTAGGCCAAAAGCTAGTGACCAGAACATCTATAGACCTCTAAATCCTCTCCATGACACTCAGGTTTCACTGAAACCACTGAGGAGGTACTAAAGTATCCTGGAACAGATTTTAGAAGGATACTAGGTATACAAATGTCATAGAAAAACTATAAGACCCTATAGTAATATTATAAGAATACCATAGCAGATTAGAAAATATCAAGTAGGATTAGGTCACTATAAACTCACTGCCGAGGAGCACAGATGTTCCTATAGGAATATTATAATGCTTTTTTCCTCATGAATTACTACAAAAATGCTACAAAATTGCTTTAAGTTCGACAATATTTTCCTTATATTATAGTGCATATAGCCTTTTAGGCGGTATGGATACAACGTATTCAAGAAAGGGACAAGACATCTGTGATAAATTTAGCCCAGACAGACAGAATGGTATACCATGCAAAGGACCTGGTCCCTTTCACTGATTTGTTTTAGTGTGTTAAGTTTAAATGAAAGGATCCATTGCCTTTGCATGGATCAAGTATCCAGCCAAAGGTCCAGTTGTAACAGTAGGTCTGGTCT